>CM031372.1:85016881-85306137 GCA_018208015.1 Medicago ruthenica
GCGCGTGGTAGAGAGGAGTTGAGGGTTGAGAGAAGTTAAGACAGAGACAATGATGATAGCGTGCGATAGTTTTGAAAAAGGCAAGTTGGCAATAACCTCCTTGAATGACGTGCAATAAGCGGTTGAGGAGGGAAAAAATAATAGTTGCACGCCCCTCAGAAATTAATTGCTACAATTCCTCGAATAAACATATCCCTAACTTCCGTCTTAATTTTTCAAATTGATTAGCATCAAGGGCTTTGGTAAAAATATCTGCTAATTGCTCTTCAGTTGCAACATGCTCAAGAGTAACAATTTTTTCTTCAACAAGATCTCTAATAAAATGATGTCTAATGTCAATGTGTTTGGTCCTGCTATGTTGTATAGGATTTTTGGAGATATTAATTGCACTCAGATTGTCACAATATAATGTCATAGCATCTGTCTTGACATTGTATTCACTCAGCATCTGTCTCATCCACAACAATTGAGAACAGCTACTACCAGCTGCTATGTACTCAGCTTCAGCTGTAGACAAAGAAACGCAATTTTGCTTCTTACTGAACCAGGATATAAGGTTGTTGCCTAGAAAGAAACATCCACCAGAAGTACTCTTTCTATCATCTGCACTTCCAGCCCAGTCAGCATCACAATACCCAAACAACACAGTGCTTTCCCCATGAGAATACAGCATACCATAGTCACTAGTACCATTCACATACTTCAGAATTCTCTTTACCTGAGTCAGATGACTTATTTTTGGTTCAGCTTGGTACCTGGCACATACTCCAACTGCAAATGTGATATCTGGCCTACTTGCTGTAAGATATAGAAGACTTCCTATCATACTCCTATACATGCTTTGGTCAACATCCACACCTTTCTCATCCTTTGATAATTTTACATGTGTGGGAGCAGGAGTTCTTTTATGAGCAGCATTTTCCATCCCAAATTTCTTGATTATATTTTTAGCATACTTACTTTGAGAGATAAATATAGTATCTTCCATCTGTTTCACTTGAAGACCAAGAAAGAACTTTAGCTCACCTACAAGACTCATTTCAAATTCAGATTGCATTTACTGAACAAAATGCTCTATCATCTGGTCAGACATTCCTCCAAAGGACTATGTCATCTACATATATTTGAGCAATCATCAGCTGTCCATTTTCATCTTTCACAAACAAGGTTTTATCATTTCCTCCCTTCCTATAGCCATGGTTAATTAGAAACTCAGCAAGTCTCTCATACCAAGCTCTAGGAGCTTGCTTTAGGCCATATAGAGCTTTCTTCAATTTGTAAACATGGTTTGGAAAACTTGGATCAATGAACCCTTTAGGCTGTTCCACATAGACCTCTTCATTTAAGTACCCATTGAGAAAGGCACTCTTGACATCCATCTGATACAACTTGAATTTTAGTATGCAAGCAATCCCAAGTAACAATCTAATAGATTCCAACCTAGCTACAGGAGCAAAAGTCTCATCAAAGTCTACACCTTCAATTTGAGCATATCCTTGTGCAACCAGTCTAGCTTTGTTTCTAGTGATAGTACCATTTTCATCAGACTTGTTTTATAAACCCACTTGGTGCCTATGACCTTCACATTATCTGGTCTAGGAACTAGTCCCACACATTACTTCTCTTGAACTGAGTTAATTCTTCTTGCATAGCATTTATCCAGAACTCATCAGTTAGAGCTTCCTTAACATTCTTGGTTCAAATTTAGATATAAAGCAAGAATTTGATACCTCATCATAGTTCCTTCTAGTTGTAATCCCTTGGTTAGGATCGCCAATGACTTGATCTATGGGATGGTTTTTCTGAACTCTGATAGATGGTCCTTTGTTGGGAGCAGTCTTCTCTGGACCAGTTACTTCAGAATCTCCCTTACTACTTGCTTCATCTTCTTTCTTCTCTTCCTGTAGGTCAGATGCTGAGGCAAACGTCGCATCATCTGGCACAGCATTATTACCTTCATCATCTACGACAACATTTATAGATTCCATCACTGTCTTGGTTCTGGAGTTGTATACTCTATATGCTCTGCTGTTTGTTGAATAGCCTAGAAAAATTCCCTCTTCACTTTTAGCATCCATCTTTCTTCTTGGTTCCCTGTCAGCTAAAATATAGCACTTACTACCAAACACATGAAAGTGCTTCACTGTTGGCTTCCTGTCCTTCCATAGCTCGTACAAGGTTGTAGATGTACCTTTTCTCAAAGTCACTCTATTATGAATATAGCAGGCTGTGTTCATGGCTTCAGCCCAAAAGAAAAATGGCAGCTTCTTTGCATGTAGCATAACCCTGGTAGATTTCTTGCAAAGTCCTGTTCTTTCTCTCAACTATCCCATTTTGTTGGGGAGTAATGGGTGCAGAGAACTCATGAAATATTCCTTCAGAAATACAGAAATCAGAGAACTTACCATTCTCAAACTCCTTCCATGGTCACTTCTGATTCTAACAATTCCACAATCCTTTTCTCTCTGAAGTTGTAAGCAAAGATCCTTGAATTTTTCAAAAGTGTCTGATTTCTCCTTAATGAAATTTATCCAAGTATATCTGGAAAAATCATCAACAACAACAAATGCATACTTCTTACCACCTAAGCTTTCGACTTGCATAGGTCCCATTAAGTCCATGTGCAATAGCTCAAGAACTCTGGATGTGGACAGATGTTGCAGCTTCTGGTGAGGCATCTTGGTCTGTTTTCCTATCTGGCATTCTCCACACATACTTCCTTCCTGAATTTGGAGTTTTGGTAGACCTCTGATGGCTCCTTCAGCAATAGCTTTCTTCATGCTTCTGAGATTCAAATGTCCAAGCTTTTGGTGCCATAGCTTAACTTCATCTTCTTTGGTTATTAGACAAGTAGATAACTTTGCTTTATCTTGAGAGACCCACAAGTAGCAATTGTCCTTTGATCTAACACCTTTCATCAGGATGTCCCCTTCACTGTTGGCAACTAAGCATTCACTCTTTGTAAAGTTGACCTTCATTCCTTGATCGCACAGTTGACTAATACTAATTAAGTTGGTTGTTAATCCTTTCACAAGAAGCACCTTGTCAAGTTTGGGTAGGCCCTCTTCCACAAGATTTCTACACCCCTTTATTTCTCCTTTGGCTCCATCCCCAAAAGTCACAAAACTTGTAGCATAAGGCTTAACATCAGTTAAGTAATTTTTATCACCAGTCATATGTCTGGAACATCCACTGTCAAAGTACCAATCATTTCTGGATGACACTCTCAGAGATGTATGAGCAATTTGAGCAATCTCATCAGCTTCTGGTTCTATTTTTCTAGGATCCACATTGTTGATTGTGAAATTATCATTTTTTTGCTTCCACTGCTTCTTGGTGATCTTTACTGTGGGATCAGGTTTTGGTGAATAGGTCCTGTCTGGGTAACCATATAATTTGAAACAGAAAGGTCTGATATGACCTTTTCTTCCACAGTAGTGGCATACCCAACCATAATTCCTTCCTTTTGATCTGGGCCTATATCCAGATGTCTGTTGTCTCACCTGATGCTGGGGCATCTGTCTTGACATAATATGATCATAAGTACTAACAGATGGCACAAACTGTCTCACTGGTAGTTGTTCCTGCTGAGGCAAGGATCTGTAGTCAAACCCAATCCCTTTAGAATCTCCAGGTTTCTGTCCTATTTCCAGAATTTCGTCTAAAGCATCAATGCCTTTGTTCATCATCCGCAGTTGCTTGTTCATATTGTCAATCTTGGAAGAAAGTAAGATAACCTCATCATTGAGATCTGAGTTTATTTTCAGAAGTTTGTCTTTCTCAGCTTGCAAGAGAGCAATGGTCCTCTTTTGTTTTTCTAAAGTTTTACAAACTTCCTCACTTTTGAGATATAGCTCCTTGTAGGAATCAGCCAATTCATCATATGTTACCTCTTCATCACTAGATTCATTGTCAGATGTGCACACTCCAGTCAAGGCATTCACATGTTTTGCAGTTTCAGGTTCTTCTTCTGATTCATCCTCATCAGTCCAAGACACAGTCATCACCTTCTTTTGTTTCTTCAGATAAGTTGCACACTCAGTTTTGATGTGACCAATGAAGTAGATAATATAGTCACAAGAAAGGGGGGGTTTGAATTGTGACCCTTTTTAAAATCTAATCCTGTACTTAAAAATTACTTCTCAAGTTGTTTCTTGGAAGAACAAAGTTAAACAGACTTCAGAACGTTCTGAAGTGTCAGTTGCAGAATAAGATATTTAAATTCAGTGTTGTGTGTGTGATGTGTATGCAGTAATATAAAGAGTATAGGGAGAGAAGAAAGACACACAGAATTTTATAGTGGTTCACCCAATGTGGGTTAGTCCACTCCTCACAATCTTGTGAGAGTTTTCCACTATGATGCTTGAGATACCCTCTCAAATCCTGCACCTTACAATCTTGTCCACTTGGAACGGTTACAACCTGTATTCTCTAAGCCTCAGCAGGCTCTCAACCTTCTGTACTAAGTCACACCAGACTTTGTACTATGTTACTCAACCTAGACTTTAATACCCTTAAAACTAGATGAGATTTGCTCTTTACAATTGATTGGAGAATTTAAGAAGTGAGGTTAAGAAGAGGACTTTCAGAAGAGGAGGGGGAGAGTTTATCTTTGACAAGATAAAGAGAATTGATTTACACTTTGAGTGATGATCAATTTGAGATGCTAAAGCTTCAAACACTTTGTAAATGTTTTCTTGTATGCTTTGCAATTGTGTATGTAATGCTGAGCCTTCCACTTCTATTTATAGAGTTCTTGGTCTTTTGTAACCGTTGGAGGGTGACCAATGGTCTTGTGCCATGTGTCCTGGGCCCCACTGATTTTTACTTGAAAATCTGGGTGAACATTCTGACTTTCAGAATGTTGTTCTGTTCTTGAGAATACTTCAGAATGTTGTTGCATTCTTGATGACATTCATCTGGGTTCATCATGTATGAGTGAACATATGAATTTCTGGATTGCTGATGAACTCTTGTTTATGCGTGCAGTTCATCAGAATGTTGCTGTGCCAAGAGCTTTGCAAATCAGTCTTGGATTGTGTGCAGGAGAGAGGAAAGTGGAACCATCACTTCATGCCCATGCTTTAGGGGATTTTGCTGATCTGTAACAGTACCAACCCCTTAGGTGTCAAGATCTCATGGATTCTGACTTTGAGATTGTGATTTGGCTTTTTGCTTAACTTTTCCAACTGCTTTACTGTAGCTTGTCAGAATTGAAGCATGTGCTGTATTGAACATTCTGAACTTCAGAATATCCTTTTTGTTTCACTTAGGATGACTTGTAAGACTTCCATTTGATGTAATCAAATCCTAATAGTGAAACATAAATGAAGTGAGGAAATTTGATCATCTAGGATGATATTCCCTTTTGGAATATTCCTGTTAATTCAATGTTCATAGTCTTAAATGAACATTGAATGTTCTTTTTGACATTCAACTTGTAGATGCCTTTATTGCTTGATAGATCCATGCAATTTTGTTTTTCTTGGACATTTATTTATGTCACGTGTGGTTTGCATGTTCTTGAATTTCTGGGTTGGTGTATGAGCAGCTTTATTGCAAGGTTTCAGAACTTGTAAACAACCTTCTGAACTGCATATCAGCTTCTGAACTATGTTCAGCTTCTGATCAACATTGCTGCATCTGGACAGGATTTCACCTTCTGAACTGTGTTTCAGCTACTGATCTTCATTTTAGCTTCTGAACTATGTTCAGCTTCTGAACTTCATTTTAGCTTCTGAAATGTGATCAACCTTCTGAACTGTGTTCAGCTTCTGAACTGAGTCCAACCTTCTGAACTGTGTTCAGCTTCTGAACTGAGTCCAAACATTCTGAACTATAACAAAGTTCTTTCTTTGATTCCTTGTATCTTGGTATGATTCATATCTTGTTCCTGTCTTAATTAAACACTCAAGAACACAAGTTAAATACCAAGAAACTAATCAAAGTCCATTAATCCTTTAATCATTTAGGGTTTGTTATCTTTAAAATTAATTAGGGATTTTGCCTCAACAATCTCCCCCTTTTTGATGATGACAAACCTATGATTTAGGATTATGGATTTTGATTAAAAATATGAGAGGTTTAAGAGCTGAAATTTATTTTTATGCTCCCCCTCATTTTTATAATTTATGACATTGAGTTTTTAATAATTTTTAAAAGCTCCCCCTTATTTTTATAATTCATGGCATTATTAAGAGATGCAGATTTTTGAACCAAATGCATTTTTTTTTATTAATCAATCATGCTCATTACATCATATATGGTTCAAAAGCAAAAACTTAGCAAACAAAGGTGATCAAGCAAAAGTTGAAGTTTTAAGAACTCCAATAACTATTGATCACTGACCTACTTGGGCCTAAAACATAAAAACTTAAAGATTTAAATCCTAAAGCTTCTCCCCCTTTTGTCAACAGCAAGAAAGGTAGGGAGGGATAAGTGGAGGACACTCAGGGAGTTGAGTCTCCAGAATCTGAGGAAGGCTCAGAATCAAAGACAGATGGATCTTCAAACACTGGAGGATTCATAGCTAATCCAGGAGCAGCAACTTCAGAGGTCCATTTTGCTAGGACACATGCAATCTTATGGGTTTTAGTTGCAACCCTAAGAGAACGTCTAGCAATTTTTTCAGCTTTGGATATTTGTGATGTGGGAGCGGAAGTGGGGGCATTCAAGTTTGTTTTTGAGTGACCTTCTTTTGAGACAAAGGTTTCAAGTGAAGCAAACAGAGTAGGAATATCAGGGAGTTGAGTGGTTGTTTTAAGTGTGGCTGGAGTAGGAGAGATATTTTGCGAAGTGTGAAGAGGGGATATCAGAAATTTGCTGCAAATAGCTTCTGACTCCATGGTGGAAGTAGACTGATTTAGGAGTGGTGGTGGTGGTTGGTTAGCCAGAGGTTGGATTTGTTCAATAGGCAGAGATCCTGAAGCTATAGGAGCAGGATCTGCAGAGACTTCGCAGATGGAGGGAGTGGTATGATCAGGGAGAATGTTTCCTTCAACATTCTGTACTTCAGTTTCAGGCATTGTTTCAGGATTTTCTTTCTGAGAGTCCTCAAAAACACCATCTTCTGAGTTGATCCCTTCCATATTAAGATCAAATCCAGCTTGATTTCCATCTGATTGTTCAATACCAGTTTCTAGCTGGTCAGCATTGTCACTAAACATGTGGGTGACTAGGATTTCAGCTACATCATTCAGGTCCTGATCCTCAGCAGTCTTTTGTGCTCCTTCTTCCAGCTGAGCTCTTTCTTCAGCATTTTCTTCAATGTCTTGCTGAAATTCTTCTTCAGCAACTGTGGCTGGCTCAGCATTCTTTTTGAGAAGTGATTCATTATCCTGCTGACTTTCCTCCTCAGCCATTTCTTGAGATTCTTCAATATGCTGATCTTCAGCAACATTCTGATCTTCTGCAACATTCTGATCTTCTGCAACTTCCTGAGTTGTATCTTTGGCAGGATCAGCACTCTCTTGGAATGTTTCTTCAGCAGGAGATTCATCTTCCTTTTGATTTTTGGTAGGGTTTTCATCCATGGGCTCCTCTTGAACCACAGTGTTGACAGCTTCTACTTCTTCTTCCAGTGAAGTATTTGGAGGGTTTTTGACTTTCTCAATCTTCCTTTTCTTCTTTGTCTTTCCAACTTTCTGGTCTTGATGTCTTTTAACAGAACCAGATGTTTCAGATGCTGGAGGTGTGGGAAGGTTAGATGAAGTGATGTGCAGCTGGGCCATGGTTTTTGCAGTGAACCTCATAAAGGTGTAATCACATTGTTCATCTTCAAGAGGTACTTTGTTGTCCTTAAGGATAAGGGTGATTGGCATTCCATAGACTAGGGCACTGGTTTGTTTGGGATTCATACATGAATCAATCATGTGTTGAAGGATAATGAAGCAAAGGTTCAACTTTTTCTTGTTAATGAGATGAAACATGATGCAGAGATCAGTATCACTCACAGCTTCATAGGTTCCTGACCTAGGAAGCAGGGTATGGCGTACCATATTGTGAAAGATTTTGGGTAGGTCAGCAAGGTTTGTGGAGTTAAAAGGAAGGTTTGGTTTGGTGTATTCAAGTATGAGTTTGGCACGGTTTGTTCTAGCTTCAGAAAACCAGGAAGGAAAGAAGAGTTCATTACCTTCATTTGGGATTCTTAGAGCTTTTGAGAGGGAAGCTTGAGTGAGTTTAATCTTAACTCCTTTGACAGTTGTAATGAGGGTCTTCTTTCTATCTTTGGTTTTGATTTCCATTGAGCTGTAGAATTCTCTTACCAAGTCTGGGTAGGTGAGTTCCTGAAGTGACACAAAGCTTGTCCATCCTTGTGCATCAGTGTATTCACACAGGTTCCATCCCTTCTTCTTTAGGTCAGCAAAATCAAAGTACTTAGCCCTGCTTATGGGTCTAGGTGCTTTTTCCTTTTTGGCCTTCAGAATGGAAGCTATCTTCCCAATGTCTTTTCCTTTTCCATGCTTTTTGGGAGGAGATGCTTCTTCCTGCTCATCAGAAGGTACTTCTTCTTCAGATTGAGATTTTGATTGAGATTCTTCTTCAGAGACAGAATTCTCTTTTTCTGGTTCAGAGGTTTGTTTGGGTGAAGTCTTAACCTTCCTCATGTATTGAGAGATTGTTGTTTCAGAATCTTCCTCTGAGTCTGAGAGTAGGATCGTAGAAGCAGAAAATTTCTTGGCTTTTCCAGTTCCAGAGATGATTCTCTGAGACCTTCTGGGATGTTGAGAAGTTGAAGCAGATTTCTTAGGTTTAGTCACAGGTTTTCTGGGTTTAGAAGGTTCAGTGGTGGAGATGATGACATCAGGGAGAATGGTGCGCAGAGGTTGAGGTTCTTCTGGGAATTGTGGTGGAGCAGAACGAGGAACAGGGGTTTGTTCTTGTTCATTGATGCGAGAGGTTGTTTTTGTTCTGGCCATGGCAGTTTTTTTTTTTTGCGAAGGGACAGATGAAATTTTTACGGTTCAGAGGTGTGGAGATGAATGTGTTTGAGTGGAGTGGTGGTTTGTTTATAAAGACAAAAACGTGTAGGAGAAGAGAGAGAGAAACTGATGATGGTGGTTTTATGGGAAAAGATGAAACTGAAAAGTGGTTGTACAGGAAAGAGAAAGTAGCTGTTCAAGAGAAGAAAGAAGAGTGGCTGATTTGATAGTTCCCTTTTTGTATGGAGGTTAATGGTTTTATCACATTAACTCTAATACAAGCATTTAATGCTGAGATATGGAGGGATTTTTGAAGAAAGATCACTTTATGAGAGTGACTTACTAACTTCAGAAAATTTTTCTGAATATTCTGAGTTCAGATAGCCATGCTGAACAGGGTGAACGTCCAGAGCATGAAGAACATTCTGAACTTTGTTTGAACATTCTGAGCTTTGTTGAACATTCTGAAGTGATTCAGAATGACTCAAGGGGGTTTGTCCTAGGCCCTTAGTGATTCAGTTAATCAATCTTTATTGGGATTTTTCATGATTAGCAATTTTTCTTTGATAAAATTGAATCTATCCTCAACTAATGGTTTTGTGAAAATGTCAGCTAATTGATTTTCTGTATCAATGAATTTCAATTCAATGTCCTTTTTCTGAACATGATCACGTATGAAATGATGCTTAATTTCAATATGCTTAGACCTGGAATGTTGAATAGGATTTTTTGATAAATTAATTGCACTTGTGTTGTCACAGAGAATTGGAACATTTAAGTACCTTAGTGAGTAATCTTCCAACTGATTTCTGATCCACAAAACTTGAGAGCAACAACTGGCTGCAGATACATACTCAGCTTCTGTTGTAGAGAGTGCAATGGTATTTTGTTTTCTACAGGACCATCCAATCAGGGCTTGTCCTAGGAATTGGCAAGATCCACTTGTACTCTTTCTCTCAACTTTGTCTCCAGCATAATCAGCATCACAATAGGCTACAAGATCAAAACTACAGCCTTTTCTATACCAAAGACCAAGATCAGTAGTACCTACTAGGTATCTTAAGATCCTTTTTACAGCAGTTAGATGAGATTCTTTTGCACAAGTTTGAAATCTAGCACATAATCCTACTGCATAAATTATGTCAGGTCTGCTAGCAGTTAAATAAAGCAATGATCCTATCATGCCTCTATATTCTTTTTCAGAGACTGATTTTCCATTTTCATCTTTATCCAAGCTGGATGATGGATGCATGGGAGTGGCCATTATCTTTGCTTCATTCATTTTATATTTTTTAAGAATATCTTTGACATATTTTTCTTGATTTATGAAAATGCCATTTGGAAATTGTTTGATTTGCAAACCAAGAAAGAAACCAAGTTCTCCCATCATGCTCATTTCAAATTCACTTTGCATAAGATTTGAAAAGTCTTCACACATTTTCTCTTTGGTTGAACCAAAAATAATATCATCTACATAGACTTGAACTATTAGCAAATCTGTGTTTTGAGTTTTTCTAAAAAGTGTGGTATCAATTTTTCCTCTAGAAAATCCATTGTTAATGAGAAATGTGCTAAGTCTTTCATACCAAGCTCTAGGAGCTTGCTTAAGACCATAAAGTGCTTTAGTGAGTTTGAAAACATGATTAGGTTTTTCTTTATTTATGAAGCCAGGAGGCTGACTTACATAAACCTCTTCATTTAAAAATCCATTTAAAAAAGCACTTTTGACATCCATTTGAAAAAGTTTGATGCTTTTATGTGCAGCATATGCAAGAAGGATTCTAATAGCTTCTAACCTTGCTACTGGTGCAAAAGTCTCATCATAGTCAATACCTTCTTGTTGGTTGTATCCTTGAGCAACCAACCTTGCTTTATTTCTGACAATTTTGCCATCTTCATCAAGTTTATTTCTAAACACCCATCTTGTTCCAATGATTGTCTTTCCTTGATCATTTGGAACCAAGTTCCACACTTTGTTCCTTTCAAACTGAGACAGTTCATCTTTCATGGCCTCAATCCATGAATCATCTATTATGGCTTCATTTATTGACTTGGGTTCCATTTGAGAGATCATAGCCATATTGTTCCCTTGAAAGGACATTCTGGTTCTTACACCATCAGTTGTGCTTCCAATGATTTGATCTACAGGATGATCTCCTACCATTCTCCAACTTCTAGGAGGGCTTTGTAGAGATGAGTCCTGAACATTCTGATCATCTTCTTTTTCTACAGAACTTACATTGTTCTGATTGTTAACATTCTGAAGTGTCTGATCTTCAGTATCTTCTTTTTCTTGGAGTTGAGAAGGTTCATCATATTCATCAAATATGACATGCATACTGACTTCAACTGTTTGGGTTTTTAGGTTGTACACTCTATAACCTTTGGATGTTGTAGAGTATCCCAAAAAGATAGCTTTATCTGATTTAGGATCAAACTTACCCAATTTTTCTTTTGTGTTCAGAATGTAACAGTAGCAACCAAATATGTGAAAATAAGATATGCTAGGTTTGATGTTTTTCCATAATTCATATGGGGTTTTATTTAGAATGTTTCTTATTGAAACTCTATTCAAAATGTAACAAGATGTATTGATGGCTTCTGCCCAAAAGTAATCTTCAACATTTGATTCATTTAACATAGTCCTAGCCATTTCTTGCAAGGTTCTATTTTTCCTCTCAACAACTCCATTTTGCTGTGGAGTTCTTGCACAAGAAAAATTATGTGTAATACCACATTCATCAAAGAATGTCTTGAAGGAAGCATTTTCAAATTCTCCTCCATGATCACTCCTCACAGATACGATATTAGAACCTTTTTCATTTTGAATCTTTTTGCAAAAGTTTTGAAATGCTTCAAATGATTCATCTTTATGTTTTAAAAATAACACCCATGTAAATCTTGAGAAATCATCAACAATAACAAATCCATATCTTTTGCCACTAAGACTTGCAGTTTGAACAGGACCAAAAAGATCAATGTGAAGAAGCTCTAAAGGTTTTTGAGTTGAAATATATTCAATTGTTTTAAAACTGCTTTTAACTTGTTTTCCTTTAATACAAGCTTCACAGATCTTGTCCTTTTCAAAGTTAATCTTTGGCAAACCTCTAACTAGATCAAGTTGAGAAAGTTTAGCAATAGTTTTCATACTAATGTGACCAGCTCTTTTGTGCCAAATCCACTTATCTTTTTCAAGAGACATAAAACATGATTCAGCTGGAATTTCATTTAAGTCCAAAACATATAAGTTCTTTTTCCTTGATCCAGAGAAAATTAATTTCTTAGAGGAGGCTTGTCTTATTTCACATATGTTGGGTTTAAAAATAACTTCAAAACCACTATCACATAATTGACTTATGCTAAGTAGATTGTGTTTCAACCCTTCTACAAACTGAACATTTTCTATCTTGGCAGAGTTAGTTTTACCTATTGTTCCTTTACCTCTGATTTTGCCTTTGTCATTGTTTCCAAATGTGACTAGTCCTCCATCTCTACTTTCAAAGGTTAGAAAGCAGTTCCTATCTCCTGTCATGTGTCTTGAACAGCCACTGTCCAAGTACCATGGCTTTGTCTTTGCATTTTGAGAGGAGACCTACACTTGACATGAACAAAATCTTAGGTACCCATGTAATGTTGGGTCCTTGAGGGTTAGTCTTTCTAAGAGATCTTTTCTTATTGTAACATTCTGTTATTGTATGACCAGATTTGTTACAGTAAGAGCATATCTTCTTAGCCTTTTCAGCCTTTTGTGAACTTTCTGATCTATTGAGATGAGAACGTTCTGAACTAAGATTACTTAATCTATTTTTTTCAAAATGTTTTTTATGAAAACATGCTGAGTCAAGATGCCCTAGCTTGTTACAGTATGAGCATTTTATCTTCATTTTTATTTCAGTTTCTTTTGGCATAAAAACAGTTTTAAGAAGATTTTTGTTTGGATCTTTGAATCCTAATCCAGACTTTTCATTTGTTCCAGCTTGTGATCCCAGAATGTTTTGAAATGTTTCTGTGGATTTTATAAAACGTGAGAGATCATTTTTTAGTCCTTCAACTTCTGTTTTCAAAAGAATGTTTTCTTTTTGTACTTCAGAAGGTTTAGACAAAATTCCTTTTTGCTTTTTATTTAGCTCTCTTTGTTGTTCAGACATTTTAAAATGAGAGTCTTGCAAAGTTTGTATGGTTCTTCTGGATTCATCATATTTAATTTGAAGTTTATCTTTTTCAGCTTTTAGTTCAGAAAGTTCTTTTATCAATGATTGACATTTGTTAGATAGAAAATTTGAATCATATATAAGACTGTCAATTTTTCTTTCAAGTTCTTTTTGCAAAGAGTTAGGTTCATAGATAATTACCTCTTCCTCATCTTCTGATTTAGCCATCAAACTCAGGTTGGCTTCCTCATCTTCAGGTTCTGCTTCTTCTAGATCATCCCAGGTGATCATGGCTTTCTTTTTGAAAGGAGGTCTCCTTTGTTGTTTCTTGAGATCAGGACACTCATTCTTGTAGTGTCCAAGCTTGTTGCATCCAAAACAGGTGACTTGACTTTTGTCAGTCTCAGTTTTGTTAGTGTTAGTGTTGGGAAACTTCTTTCTGAGCTGATTTCTTCTCATCATCATTCTTTGAATTTTCTTGGAGATGAGTGCAAGTTCATCTTCAGCTTCTTCTTCCTGGACTTCTTCTATTTCATCCAGTTCTTCCACATCATCTTGAGTTGCTGATGATGTTTCTTGGGAGGCCTTCAAGGCAAGAGTTTTTACCTTTTTCACTGGTTTGTCTTCTTGAAGTATGACTTCATGAGCTCTCAGTGAACCAATAAGTTCCTCCAAGGTCAGAGAGTTTAGATCTTTGGCCTGGGTAATAGCTGTGACCATAGGTCTCCATGTGCTTGGAAGACACCTTAATATTTTCCTGATTCTATCATGAGTGGAATATATTTTTCCAAGAGATCTCATTTCATTTACTATTGTTGTGAATCTAGCATACATTTCATCAATAGTTTCATTTTCACTCATTTCAAAGATTTCAAACTTTCTGACTCCAATGTCAATTCTAGTTTCTTTGACATGAGATGTACCTTCATGGTGTATTTTTAAAGTGTCCCATACCTCTTTAGCATTTTGGCATTCATCAACTCTTTCACTTTCTTCCATGGTTAGTGCGCATGATAAAAATAATCTAGCTTTAGAGTTTAGTAATACCTTGGCTTTGTCATCTGGTGTCCATGCACTTTTTTCTTTTATGCCTCCATCTCTGTTCATTGGAACATGATCTCCTTCAGAGATTACAGCCCACATGTCCGTATCTTGAGATCTAAGAAAAAGTTCCATCTTGCCTTTCCAGAAGTAGTAGTTTGAGCCATCAAACAATGGAGGTCTGTTTGCTGATCCTCCTTCTGTGATGTACTTAGCCTTTGACATGCTTCTTCCTGGATCTTTTCTCTAACACTTGTGTAAGTGTTCAAACCCTTAGAGCCAATGCTCTGATGCCAATTGAAGTAGATAATATAGTCACAAGAAAGGGGGGGTTTGAATTGTGACCCTTTTTAAAATCTAATCCTGTACTTAAAAATTACTTCTCAAGTTGTTTCTTGGAAGAACAAAGTTAAACAGACTTCAGAACGTTCTGAAGTGTCAGTTGCAGAATAAGATATTTAAATTCAGTGTTGTGTGTGTGATGTGTATGCAGTAATATAAAGAGTATAGGGAGAGAAGAAAGACACACAGAATTTTATAGTGGTTCACCCAATGTGGGTTAGTCCACTCCTCACAATCTTGTGAGAGTTTTCCACTATGATGCTTGAGATACCCTCTCAAATCCTGCACCTTACAATCTTGTCCACTTGGAACGGTTACAACCTGTATTCTCTAAGCCTCAGCAGGCTCTCAACCTTCTGTACTAAGTCACACCAGACTTTGTACTATGTTACTCAACCTAGACTTTAATACCCTTAAAACTAGATGAGATTTGCTCTTTACAATTGATTGGAGAATTTAAGAAGTGAGGTTAAGAAGAGGACTTTCAGAAGAGGAGGGGGAGAGTTTATCTTTGACAAGATAAAGAGAATTGATTTACACTTTGAGTGATGATCAATTTGAGATGCTAAAGCTTCAAACACTTTGTAAATGTTTTCTTGTATGCTTTGCAATTGTGTATGTAATGCTGAGCCTTCCACTTCTATTTATAGAGTTCTTGGTCTTTTGTAACCGTTGGAGGGTGACCAATGGTCTTGTGCCATGTGTCCTGGGCCCCACTGATTTTTACTTGAAAATCTGGGTGAACATTCTGACTTTTAGAATGTTGTTCTGTTCTTGAGAATACTTCAAAATGTTGTTGCATTCTTGATGACATTCATCTGGGTTCATCATGTATGAGTGAACATATGAATTTCTGGATTGCTGATGAACTCTTGTTTATGCGTGCAGTTCATCAGAATGTTGCTGTGCCAAGAGCTTTGCAAATCAGTCTTGGATTGTGTGCAGGAGAGAGGAAAGTGGAACCATCACTTCATGCCCATGCTTTAGGGGATTTTGCTGATCTGTAACAGTACCAACCCCTTAGGTGTCAAGATCTCATGGATTCTGACTTTGAGATTGTGATTTGGCTTTTTGCTTAACTTTTCCAACTGCTTTACTGTAGCTTGTCAGAATTGAAGCATGTGCTGTATTGAACATTCTGAACTTCAGAATATCCTTTTTGTTTCACTTAGGATGACTTGTAAGACTTCCATTTGATGTAATCAAATCCTAATAGTGAAACATAAATGAAGTGAGGCAATTTGATCATCTAGGATGATATTCCCTTTTGGAATATTCCTGTTAATTCAATGTTCATAGTCTTAAATGAACATTGAATGTTCTTTTTGACATTCAACTTGTAGATGCCTTTATTGCTTGATAGATCCATGCAATTTTGTTTTTCTTGGACATTTATTTATGTCACGTGTGGTTTGCATGTTCTTGAATTTCTGGGTTGGTGTATGAGCAGCTTTATTGCAAGGTTTCAGAACTTGTAAACAACCTTCTGAACTGCATATCAGCTTCTGAACTATGTTCAGCTTCTGATCAACATTGCTGCATCTGGACAGGATTTCACCTTCTGAACTGTGTTTCAGCTACTGATCTTCATTTTAGCTTCTGAACTATGTTCAGCTTCTGAACTTCATTTTAGCTTCTGAAATGTGATCAACCTTCTGAACTGTGTTCAGCTTCTGAACTGAGTCCAACCTTCTGAACTGTGTTCAGCTTCTGAACTGAGTCCAAACATTCTGAACTATAACAAAGTTCTTTCTTTGATTCCTTGTATCTTGGTATGGTTCATATCTTGTTCCTGTCTTAATTAAACACTCAAGAACACAAGTTAAATACCAAGAAACTAATCAAAGTCCATTAATCCTTTAATCATTTAGGGTTTGTTATCTTTAAAATTAATTAGGGATTTTGCCTCAACAACCAAATCCTTCGCATTCATGGCATTGCACCCTTTTGCTCTGATTGATTTTGTCATCAGTTCTAGGTTTCCTCTGATTGTTGACATTTTTATAGATGCTGCGACTGTTGTCCGGAGCATTTGTCCTAGGGCGTCTGTCCATCCTCTTCACAACTTTATTAAATTGTTTGCCCAACAACACAATAGCTTCAGAGATGCTCTCATCAGTATCTAAATTACTCTCCACATCATCTTCATCAGTGTTGGAGATGAAAGCAATGTTCTTGTCTTTCTTTTCAGATCTTTCATTAGCCTTTAATTCAAAAGTTTGAAGAGATCCAATCAACTCATCAACTTTCATATTTCCAATATCTTGGGCCTCCTCAATAGCACATACTTTCATATCAAATTTCTTAGGCAGGGACCTGAGAATTTTGCTTACTAGTTTTTCATCGGATATCTTTTCCCCCAAGGATTCAAATGTGTTAGCATATTCTAGCACATTCATGTGAAAGTCATGAACACTCTCTCCTTCCTTCATTCTCAAATTCTCGAACTGTGTTGTTAGCAGTTGTAGCCTTGACTTCTTGACCTTTTGAGTACCTTCATGAGCTGTTCTTAGGATATCCCAAGCTTCCTTAGCAATAGTACATTGTTTAATCAACCTGAACATGTTCTTGTCTACACCATTAAACAAAGCATTCAGGGCTTTAGAGTTTCCAATAGCTGCAGTGTCTTCTGCTGTAGACCACTCCTCTTCTGGTTTCAACTCATCAGTATCAACATTATTCGCATCTTTTATTTTAGGAGGGACCCATGCCTTGATCACAGCCTTCCAAGCTCTGCTGTCTAGAGATTTCAAGAATGCTGTCATGCGTGATTTCCAAATGTCATAGTTCGACCCATCCAACAAGGGTGGTCTGTTCACCAGTCCTCCTTCTTTATCCATTAAGCCAGAAACTTCTTTCCCTGGAGCTCACCCACACAGAACAGGGTGCCTGCTCTGATACCAATTGGAATTCCTGGCAACCTGACTGACAGATGCTGTGCACAATGTTGGCACAACTGTCCGAGCACCTGTCTACTCAGAACTACAATTAAAATAACACAGCGTAACAAAGAACAAATTAAAAGGAACACAGCGGAAATATAAAGTACACAGTGAGTTTGTTAACCCAGTTCGGAGCAACTCTCCTACTCTGGGGGATACCAATCCAGGAATGATTCCACTATTATAGTTCTAGTGAAAAGACCAACGCAGACACACTACTTGACTTTGCACCAAGACCCTACCAGTGGCAACTCTATCTAGGAACTCCTAGATATGAGACCCCGTCTCAATTCCTACCAACAACACAATCAATAATGTAATCAACTACGCAAAACACACCAAGAGAGACACACTCTAATAACACATACTCACTCCGTACTTAAAAGCTTAGGAGCAGCTTACAATTACAACTCAAACAAACTCAGTCCTTAGCTTGAATCAGGGAGATACAAGCAAGGCTCACAATTAACAAAAGAAAACCCTAAAAACCTTAAACACACGCTTTGCTAACACACACGGTTTTTAGTTTCATAACTAGGGTTTGCCTTCACAAATATATAATACTCAGATAGCACGAGTTTGGGCTTCAAAATAGAGCATGGACATTGTCCGGTCCAGCTGAAAAGATCTTCTAGAAATAATAAAAAAACTTCCAAATATATAATGATATTTTGTGGAACAAATAGCAAGGCAAATAAAACTTCAAGCAAATCTTCAATCAGATACACGCGCCTTGATCAGCAAGCTAGAGGAAAATAAATCTTCAGGCAAATCTTTGGAAGATTGCATACACAAATATAAAGCGCTAGCTGGCGCGAAAATCACAAGTCACATAAAGCTGTTCCATATGCTACAGCATCTGTCCCAGCATCGGGCTAGTAGGTGTTTTTGCAAAATGTAGCCAATCTACAAAAACCCAACAACATTTGTAAGGCTAAAGAATTTCATTTAGAGGATTATATGATTCGTTTTCTTACTGGATTAAACGACCAATTCAGTCATGTTCGTTCTCAGATTCTTCTTCTTGAACTCTTACCTACTTTGAATAAGAATCTTTCCACAGGTTTACGACAAGAATGCCAAATTACTCATGTACAAGAGATTTCTGCTATGATTAATTCTGCTGCTGGTAGCGATCTTGGTAATCCCAGTTGTGGCGGCAGTCGCGGTCCTGCAAAATCTGCACATTCTGTCGAAGGCCTGGTCATACAGTAGAAACATGTCACAAGAAGCATGGCTTTCCACCTTATTTCCCATACTCAAGCAAAGGAACTCAAGCTTCTTACATTACTTGTGCAGAATCTGATGAAGTTCACTCCATGTCCTTCACCAAGGATCAATATAATGACTTACTTGCTTTGTTGCAGCAACAATCCCTCCATCCTGGTGAATCATCCAATACTCATGGTTCTAGCTACCAATGGACATGTTGCATCAGGTAGCTATTGTTTTTCACTGGCTAATTTTGTGACCTCTATTCCTTGGTTAATTGACACGGGTGCCACGGATCATATTTGTTGTAACCTGAACTGATTCATCACTCACACACGGATTGATCTTATGTTGATCAACTTACGTAATGGACATACTGTTATTTCTCATTTTGCTGCCACAATGCAACTCACACCCTAGATAAAGTGTTATTTGTCCCACAATTTCAGACCAATTTGATTTCTATTTCCAAACTCACAACTAACTTGGGACTGTCAATTGAAATTTACTTATGATATGTGTACTATTCAGGGGAACCAGTAGAAGACGATTGTCTCGGATAAACTTTTTCATGGTTTATATCATCTCAAGACTAATAATTATTTGATGAAGACAGCTAGTTGCAGCCGTACCAGTTCCATTGTTGTCAATACTTTACATAGCACCAATAGCTTATCTGATTTTGCACTTTGGCACTTAAAATTAGACCGTCTCTCACATGACTGAATGCGCACTCTGCACACACAGTACAATTACATTCCTGCACTTACTCATGTTGCTTGTCATATCTGTCACTATGCGCAACAGAAGAAACTTTCACTTAATTGAATTCATTCTATTGCAAATAAACCAATGGCCTTGGTTCATATGGACATATTGGGACCATTCTCTACCACATCAGTGCATTAATACTGTTAATTCTCTCACCATTTTAGATGATGATTATACAAGATATATTTGGGTTGTTATGTTGAAATCAAAATCAGAAGTTGCAATGTATATCAAACGGTTTGTGAGTATGATTGAGAATCAATTTTTGTCACACATCCAAAACTTTCAAACGGACAATGCTCCCTGAAGTCATCCTTCAAAGGAGTTGCGTTGTGACACCCTAACATAATGGGCATGTAGAACGTTGTCATTAACACATTCTCAATGTTAGTAGAGCACTAATGTTCCAAGCCAAACTACAAAAATGTACTGGTCTTATGCTGTCATTCGTTCTATATATCTCATCAACCACATTCCCTCTAAACTTCAGTCCAACAAATCAGATTTTGAGAGATTACATGGTCATATTCCTGATATTTTTAATCTTCATGTATTCGGTTGCTTATGTTACTCTTCCGCAATAGTTGCTCATCGTACTAAATTTGATTCATGAGCATGCAAAAGCATTTTTCTGGGTTACAAAAAAGGATGTAAAGGTTTTACACTCTTGGATATTTTTACCAGAGAAATTTATGTATCACGAAATGTGATTTTTTATGACCTCTAGTTTCCATTACATCATCATGATACTCCTTTATCCAACATACCTCACATTTATTTTGATAATTCTCCCATCCTTACTACTAATTCCTCCCAACCTATTTCTCAACCTGCAAACACTATTTCTCAACCCACCACATCATGATAAGTTTTTCGTTTTTATCTTTTTTCAAAAAATTACTTTTTTTTAAGGGTTAAATAAGTTTTTTGTCTCTATAAATATAGCGAATTTTGATTTTAGTCCCTAAAAAATTAAACTGAATGTTTTCATTTGTTTTTGGTCCTTAATGGCCAGTTTATGTTCATGTGAGTGTCAAGATTATAACACTTTTATGTTCAAATTGTATCCATATTATGTTGGGCTATCAAAACCCTCGGCATGTTGGGCTATCAAAACCCTCGACATGTTATCATCAATTCATAACTCGACTGACTATGTATGCATGGACACCACGTATAGACTCGACAATGCACTCATCATGCTATTATATAGTTCACTCCATCATATAAAGTATCTTCACATCGTCATTATTGCATTATCAAATCAATACATTCATACAATACAAGTCATGTTATCATCACAACATCATTTGATCACATTCATCATGCTTAATCATCACAACATCATAATCACAGTAACATCATGCTTTCATTCAACATCAATCACATAGTTCACAAATCATGATTAATCAACACACCATGATGGTGTGTATCTATGTGGGAGATGTGTTACTTAATGGTGGTGATGAGATGTGAATTTTGTGTATTCATCTCGGTGATTGTTTGATGTTGATGATGATTTTCTTGGTGATCGTGTGATAATTGATGAAGGTTTATTTGGATTGTTAAGATGAATATGCATAAGAATATTGTCTGATTATCTGATCATCTGTATACATGATGTCTTGCTTACCTTGATGATATACATGCATCCATGTTTTCCTTTTGTTGAATATTACTCACCCTACTTGTTGCGGGTTGGACGCCTACGCCCTCGTGAGGTAGACTTGCAGGTTGAGGACGCATTTTTCGAGGATGGCTTTGGAGCCTACTCATCCCTTATAGCTTTTCCTTTGGAGTCTAGCTTAGTGATGCTCGGATTAGAACTGTTGGAATTTTATTTATGTTTGATGAAACTTGTGTTCATTTGAGAATGTATTTATTATGAGATATGTTTTATCTGACTTATGTTGTTGAAATTATTCTGCTGCAATATTATATTATATTATCTGATGAAGTTTTGAATTTGTGATGAATGTTGATGCATAACACCCTGAACGTTATATATATTTGTTGCATATTTATTTAAAAATTAGTATGCGGGGTTTAAGGGTGTTACACTAACCGCCACTAACATTCTGCAATCATACAGGTAAACTTTGCTCTATTGCAAACAGATTAACTTTGCAAAACTCTAAACCCATCTCTTATTTTATTCTATTGTTCCCAAATAAGTAACGCGGATTGTTTGGTTGAAACGACAATCCATGTGGATACGATACTCTACTTATCACTTTATTAATTGGTAAACGATTTGATACACTTGCCTAAATTCGACCATCACTTAGCATATTCTATTTCATTGTAAAAAGAAAGGTGACAACTTAGGTACCCATCAATAAAAGATGGGTAACACAACTCATGCTGAGTTGGCACCAATCAAAGTTATTTGTTTGTTTTCTATTATTTTTAATGTTATATAAATACATTGTTTTATTGAGCCAACTCAACATAGGTAGTATTACCCACCTTTTATTGATGGGTAAACAAGAATTTCCCAAAAAAGAAATACTTAAAATTATAACATGTTATTTTCTTTTTCAATTATGATCACTTTCACACACTTTTTTTCCTAAATTAGTTTCTATTTAAAATATTATATAAAGTAAAACTATTTACACGGGATTTCGTTTTAACAACTTTCCTACTTTAAATTGATTACAATCATAAAAATCAATATGGTGATTTTTACACATTTTTTATGAAAAAATATTCGTGTGAAATATTCTAAAAATATTATATTTATCGATATTGTTTTTAAATGAAAAGCAATTTTATTATTTTTTATTGAAAATGTATTTTTTTTATTAGTTTAAAAATCATAAATTTAATTTAAACCAGTTATATCTTAGCATATCCCCTCAAAAAAAAATTATATCTTAGCATATTCTATTTCATTGTAAAAAGAAATACTTTAGTTTATAACATGTTATTTTATTTTTCAATTAGGATCCCTTTCACACTTTTTTCCCTAAATTAGTTTCTATTCGAAATATTAGATAAGTAAAACTATTAATATGGGTTTTCATTTGAACAACTTTCCTACTTTAAATTGATTACAATCATAAAAATCAATATGGGGATTTGTCTAGAAAACTCAATAAATAGCTTCTTGTTGGTATTGTTTTTTCATATCTTTCAAGAGAACATTTTAACTTCTTAAAAAAAATGGCAACCGGCATTAACCGCGTGCATTTTCTCATTGCAATTCTATGCATTGCTTTTGTTTTTACTCAAGGTAACAATTTTGTTTATTCTATTCCAAACTTTTTGTATTTTTGTAGAATGATTTATAAAATATAATCGTTTATCCATAGGGAGATTGAAATAAAAATTATTTTCTAACAATGCTAAATATGTTTTGAAAATATATTTACAATGTGGAATATTAATTCTCATTGTAATTTTCAGCCAAAAAAATGTACAATGGATTCAATATTTTTTTAATTATTTTAGGCATAATTAGTCAATCAGTAAATAAAAATATTGGACAAAACTTCTAAGAAATTTTTTATTCCTTCGGAAACATAATCTCTTTGAGAAAAAACTTTATTAGAAAACATAATTAAAAAATATTTACTAGGATATTTTATATTTTTTTTACATTTTAAAATTGAGTCAGAACCTACAAAACACAAACATAAGGATTTTCTTTCCTTCCTTGTAAATTTAAACTAGGAATAACATTAAAAAATTTAAATTTAAAATATTATTAAGTCTAGAGAATTGTTTAGAAATTGTGCTTAATTGTGTGTTTGTGTCTTTCAGTCATGAACCATTAGTTTGTCCATGTAATTAATTGGTTAAACACATATATTTATTGTTCTTCTTTCGTATAAAAAAGTATATTTCTTATTCTAATTTGTGACTATATTAATAGCTGGTATATGTAGAATGATTACTAATCGTTTACATAATGATTTGGTTTGAGAGGTGTCACTTCGGCGGTAGGAGCGTGATTTTCTAACTTCAATGAACGTTTAAAACTCATCTGAAATAGTTGTAAAATGATCATTAGTGTCAATTGTATTTATAATCATTTCATCTCCCACAATTTTTTTTAAATAATCATCTAAATTTTAAATTTGATGTTGCTCACGGGGTTTCTGACAATATTATATTTATTGTAGGAGGATCAATTGATACAACATCTTCTTGGAAATATTGCGTTACAAAAGTGCCATGTCCAAATAACGATCAAGCTTGTAATGATTATTGTTTAAAGACTAGGTTTCCTGGCGGTGGTAAATGTAATCCAAATGGTATGTGTTGTTGTGAAGCATAATTGTAGCTTCTCGAAGTGTCAGTACAAGTGTTTCTACCCACAAAGTCTTTATGACTAAAGGAGAATAAATGCATTTTTTATCTTCCGTATTATCAAATGTTTTAATAAATTTTGGTATCTAAGCTCAACGGTTTGTTCGAAGGAATTGACTCATATTTTATATGGTCTTGGTTTTTAAAATGGATTGATAATAATACCGGCAACGGTGCAACCAATGAAAACAACAAACACATTGAAATGAAAAAATCAATTACCAACTAAACACAGAGAAATTAAACCACTAAAAACAACATATTAAAGAAGAAAGATAGAAAAAAATACACCACAAATCATAATTAGGAAGATGAATATTACTTTGGCTATCACATAACACACCAACGCAATCTTGTGTTCACCAATAAATATTATCAACATAGATTCCTTAAAACCTTCTATGAGGGCTATAAACTCAGCACGAGTTGTTGACAATGTTACGAAAAAGTACAAAATAGATCTCCAAGTGTAAACACGGTAACTTGCTTAAGGATTTCCAAGTATAAAAACTCTCAGCAAAGTCAAAGTCTAGATAACCCTCTTTTGCCTCTCCTTACTGAAACTTCATCTTAAAATTTAAACCAGGAGATAAAGTACCATTAAGATACCTTAAGATCCACTTCAATGATGTCTTATGAGATAGTCTTGGATTTTCCATAAATTTACTAACCATGCTAAAAACACAAGTTAAGTCAGGTCAACTGCATACCACTCATACATGACGTTGCAACCAATATTTGAATATGGAATTGTTGACATCTTTTCCCTTTCTACATATGTGCTAAACAAATACGTCAAGGACAATTTGTCATGTTGTCTAAGGCTTATAGGCTAAGGGTGTTGAAACTTGTTTATCTCCATGCATCCTAAACCTTAAAACAAGCTTCATCATATAACCTTCTTGATTTAGAAACAATTCTCCCTTCAATATGTTAATGTTGAGGATTAAAAAAAACGTTCAAATACACTAAATAAGCCGTCTAGAGACCATCGAGCCCTCAAAATGATCAAGCGGTCTCCCGACCTTTCCCCTTAAAGTTGCAACCATAACATAACCCACATAGTGTAACATGTAGGAATAGATAAGTAGAGCAACCAAATGCAAAATAAGATGCACATTCTCATTCCGAGATAAACCTTAAAACACATCTAGAGACCTCGCTAACTTGAACGTCAGAGTGTCTTTGCATGTAGACCACCATACACATGTAAAGAACAACTGTCGCGGTGATTTTCGGAGATCAAGCTATTGATTAGCGTTGACTCACTAATTTTATTTCACGACTGAACTTTTCATTTTTTAAAAGAAAGGTGGAAAAAAGTTCTAAATTACCACAATTTTAAAGATTAAGGGTTCGGGGGTTAGTTACGTTTAGGGAAGGTGTTAGCACCCTAAACGTTCGTAGTACTCTACGAGAACCTCTTGATTTTATTTATTCATTTAGGCTATAACTTGCTTATTTTTTAGGAGACAGAATTAAAGTAATGAGAAAAGAAAAATGTTTTTTTTTGTATTTTTTATGATTTGGAAGGACAAGGTCTTTTGCCTACGTACCCGTGAGGGATCAAAACCTCGTAGTTCGGGGTAAAAATGACGGTTGATTTGTTTTGTGTTTTTTATTGGTTTTTAAAAAAAGTTTAAAGATAAAATAAAGGCCAAATGGCGAAATGAGATTGGTTTGTGTTTTTTAATTTTGAAAATGATTCAAGTATTATTAAAGTAGATTAATGGTTATTTAAAGAAAATAAAAGAAAAAAGGACACTTGATTGAAAATCAAGGTTTATTTAAGAAAAGATTTTTTTGTGATTTTTGATTATTTGCATGTTTTTTTTTTTTTGTTTTTAATAAACTAAGACTAAAAAAAGCTAAACGCGAGGAAATTCCGTGGTGACGTTGGATCACCACGAAACCCTTTTGAAATAAACTAACCTAATATTTTTGTATTTTTTTTTGTAAAGCGAAATAAAAAATAAAAGACATAAAGCGGAATAAATAAAGTGTGAGTGTCGGTGCATATTCTCATTTATATTTTACATTGTTCCTAAGTACATTCTAATAAATTGACAAAATAAATAATAAAAGTAAAATTGCAAATATAATAAAATAAATATGCTGAAATAAGGGAATAAAGGCAAGAGATGCAAAAACAAAGAAATAAACATGTCACATAAAAGTAAAAGAATGCATGAGATGCTGAATTATAAAGCAATAAAATGAATAAAGTGAAAAAATGCATGATAATTAACCTAAAGAAAACTACAAAATTGAGAAAATAAAATAAAGTAAAAAAAATAAAGAGAATGCAAAAGAACAATAAGATTAAATGCATGAGGAATAAATGAAGGATGAGAAATGCAATAAATAAAAAGAAAATGCAAGAAAAAGAAATAAAACAAATAAATAAAAATAAAGGAAAAGAAGGGTGCAGTGTTTGTGTTATGGGTGGAGGCGGTTCGGATTGAGTGAGGTTTATTTGTAGGGATGCGGTTTTGGGTGTTTGATGGTGGTTCGGCCGTGTGGGTGGCGTTGTGTGTGTGTGGTGATAGGTGGTTGTTTGTGTGGTGGTGGTATGTGGTTGTTCGTGTGGTGGCCGGGATTGAGAGTTGGTGTGAGGGTTCTTGGTGGGTTGTTGGTGATGATTCTGGACTGATGACTGAATTTGGGTTGTGTAATTCAGTTCCTGATTGAATGCTTTTTCATTTTTCTTTTTCGGTTAGTGATGCTGCCCCCTTTGATGGAATTGGCTCCCCCTTTTTATTATGCAATGCTAGTTAAATGACCATGAAAGTCATTGATGGACAATCAACAAAATCAGTCAAACAAAAACAAATGAGGCAACCATTAAAATTGTCATCAACACTCATCAAAACCTAAGTCAAACTTTTTGAGAATAAAAATAATAAATAATAAATCCGAAAATAAATATATATAAAAAAAAGGATAATGAAAAAAGAGAAAAATAGTAATGAGAATAATAAAAAGAAATAATGAATAAAAATAACAAATAAAAATAAAAAGAAAATTGTCGCCTTCGGAACAAAAAAAATGAGGTATTTTAAAATACCTCCCTGCCGAAATTTCGTCTGAAACGACGAAAAATTCCGAACCAAAAAGACGAGTGAAAAAGAATTTTAGGTCAAAAATTGGGGTATGACAGATGCCCCTATTTAAGTCTCTTCGTCCGGAGATTTGAAGAGGAAATCTTCGATTCGGCGGGTCGAAGGGACTTAAATACAGAGTACGCCAATTTTGGACCTAAAAAAAATGAAATGCTCGTGATGCAAATGCCAATGCAAGACGGCGAAGATGACCTGACTGGGGATAAAACAAAACCAAAGGATACCCGAGTTTGTTAGAGCAAGGGATCCGACTCCACTGGGGGATAATATATAGTTCCACTGGGGAAGGGATCAACTATCGTATTGACTGCTGAGAAAGGAAATATGATATGGAAAAAACACCGACCACAAGCTGCCTGTTTGTAGGGCTTGCCACTTGAGGTAAAGTAACATGCCACTGACGACAAGAAACAAAGGTGAATGTCAGCTGTTCGGGATGTTGCCGAACTTGCCACTGACGACATGAAATAAAGACAAATGTCAACTGTCCGGGTTGTTGCCGAACTGCCACTGACGACAAGAAATAAAGGGTAAATGCCAACTGTTCGGGTTGTTGCCGAACTGCCATTGACGACAAGAAATAAAGGTAAATGCCAACTGTTCGGGTTGTTGCCGAACTGCCATTGACGACAAAGGAATAAAGGTAAATGCCAACTGTTCGGGTTGTTGCCGAACTGCCATTGACGACAAGAAATAAAGGTAGATGTCAACTGTTCGGGTTGTTGCCGAACTGCCATTGACGACAAAGAAATAAAGGTAGATGCCAACTGTTCGGGTTATTGCCGAACTGCCATTGACGACAAGGAATAAAGGTAGATGTAAACTGTTCGGGTTGTTGTCGAACTACCATTGACGACCAGAAATAAAAGTAGATGTCAACTGTTCGGGTTGTTGCCGAACTGCCATTGACGACAAAGAAATAAAGGTAGATGTCAACTGTTCGGGTTGTTGCCGAACTGCCATTGACGACAAGAGGTAAATGTAAATGTCAACTGTCCGGGTTGTTGCCGAACTGCCATTGACGACAAGAAGTAAATGTAGATGTCAACTGTTCGGGTTGTTGCCGAACTGCCATTGACGACAAGAAGTAAATGTAGATGTCAACTGTTCGGGTTGTTGCCGAACTGCCATTGACGACAAGAAGTAAATGTAGATGTCAACTGTTCGGGTTGTTGCCGAACTACCATTGACGACAAGGAAATAAAGGTAGATGTCAACTGTTCGGGTTGTTGCCGAACTGCCATTGACGACAAGAAGTAAATGTAAATGTCAACTGTCCGGGTTGTTGCCGAACTGCCATTGACGACAAGAAATAAAGGTACGCACAAGTTGTTCGTTAAAGAACTGCCGCTTGGCATAAAGAGGGTGACATCTCTGGACCAGACATACTGGGGATGACACTTGAGGAAAAAGAGTCACAAATTGTTCATGATTGATTGACATGGAAAGCAAGACTCAGGGTGGTTAATGCAACCATGTATTGAATGATGTTATGTGCATGTTGTGTATGCATGAATGTGTATATGCATGAATGTATGAATGTATGTAAGACAATACAACTTGTATGACTGTATGGAGGATTGACTTGTATGATGGTATGACCGATGAACTTGATGAGACAAGACTGGACAGGTAAGATGGAAAGTGGACAGACGGCGCAGTACGAACACTCTGCAATCTTCATTGGGAATGATGCCATTAGGAACATATCAAAACATTGACGGGGTAAAGCCCGATGTATGCAACAACCGGTGGGGAGCAAACACTTCCTGGGGGAGACGTGTTAATCCATAGACCTGACAGAAGAATTGGTGTTTCTGTGGTCATGCTTTTTTGTTCTTTTTTTCTTTTTTTTTGAATCCCTAACTTTTGCCTGGACCGCCTTTTTGAGTTTTCTGTCCACCGGGAATATATTCTTTTTTGTATGCCCCTAATTTTTGCCTGGACCGCCCTTTCAGGTTTTCGATCCACCGGGACGCTCATTTTTGCCTAAGCCGCCCTTTCGGGTTTTCGACTTACCGAGCTTTTCTTTTCTCTTTTTCTTTTTTTTCTTTTTTTTGAGCAATTGACCATGTTCAGCCTGCAAAGTTTATCCGTTCTCAGGACAGATGTTGACGCACACTTCACTTATTCATGAGTTCATAGAGAATGTGTTTGTTGTTTATGCTTTTCAAAGAATATGAAAAAAAAAAATTATGATTTTGAAAAAGTTTTGCTTCAAGTACTACCATCAAAAATAGAAAAAGTTTTATAAACTGAATAAATGGGAATTCCAAATAAAAGGCACGGGCTCAAATTCATTTAGCAGAGTGGTAGCCCGCCAATGGCGTGGCTCCACGGATCTCACAAAGTTTGGAAAATGGTAAATATAAGGGGAAGGTACATTGAACACAATAACCGTTATACTCCCTAACAACTTTGAATTCCACTGTTTGGATGCTTCAGATTTAGAGTCTCTTTGACAGCTACTGTGCCCCAAGTGAGTTATGGCCAACCTGATGCAGTTACTTTGTCTTTTGATCCTTAACTTTTGCATAGACCGCCCTTTCGGGTTTTCGATCTATCAGGATGATTATTTTCTGTTTCATGTCTCTAATTTTTGCCTGGACCGCCCTTCCGGGTTTTCAGTCCACCGAGATGCTCATTTTTGCCTAAGCCGCCCTTCCGAGTTTTCGACTTACCGAGCTGTTCTTTTATTTTTTTTAGACAAAATATTTCTTGACTGCATCGGCGTTCATAGGACGGGGAAGCTCATCACCATCCATAGTTGCAAGGGTCATTGCACCACCAGAAAAAGCTCTCTTGACGACATATGGGCCTTCATAATTTGGCGTCCATTTGCCCCTGGAATCGGGTTGAAAAGATTGGATCTTCTTGAGCACAAAACCTCCTTCTTGGAGCACACGAGGACTGCCCGTGACACAAAGCCTTCATGCGTCTCTCTTCAATCAAGTTTGAACTGATCATATTTGTTTTGACATCATTCAGCCTCCGACAACTGGACCTCCATTAGAATTTTCATACCGTATACCAAAGAGAAAAGGGGTTGCCCCTGCTGAGGTACGCACCGAAGTATGATATCCGTGTAAAAGCATTCTGTAACATCTCATGCACGTCCTTGTAGGTGGTTACCATCTTCTGCACCATCTTCTTGATGTATTTTCCTTTTTGTTTTTTTTCTTTTGTTCTTTTTTGATGTTTTTTTTTGTTTGATTTTTTTGCTTTGCAGCCTCGATGGCACCACTCATCTGGGACTTTATCAGGAATATTGTAATGGCAGTTCTCCTGAACCCAAGTTAATCCTTTCATACACTAAACCGTGAGATCTCATCGGGAATCTCTTCATCCTCTTCCTCTTCAGCTTCGCAGACAGGGAAATCAAAGTTGGGAGAGACAATAGGGTTACAGTGTTCAACGGGTTTATTGATGTTTCAGTCTGCATATGATTGATGATTGATTTTAGAAAATGAGTAAAAAAACGCAGACCTTTTGAAATTGATTGAAAATACAATAAAATATTTTTTTTTGGGTTTTTTCTGTTACCATTTTTCAGAAAAGCAATAAAATAAAAATAAAAGTCGTGAAAGAAACGACAATTTTTCATTGATAGTGGTAACTTGAAGACAAAAGTAGAGCCCTACATGGTTTCACTTTCGTCTCGGGCAGAACGAAAGGATTTTTTGAAATGACAAGACAACGAAAACACATTACTTGGACCCATGAGTAATTGAGGGAATGTCAACAACGACCAAATTGCGGCAAATCCTTCCTTGTGTTTGCACGACCACATCCATTTTCTCTCTTCTGTTTGCACGAGTATTGTAAGTGCGAGTTAGTTTGTAAGGTATGCGTCAGACCACTTTCTTTGACTGCGGCAGATTGACCTTTTGCGATGAAACAAAGGATGAGACTCGATTTGGAAACTATGAATGCAGTATGATGCATGATTTATGCTTATGCAAAAAGAAGAAATATTTGTTATCGAAGGACTTTGTTGAAGTAATTGTAAACATCATGGTTTGAACATTTCATTTGAGCATTAAGGCATTACAAAATAGTTCTTTTTTAGAAACCAAGAAAAGGGACCAATTCAAAAGTCCTTTAGTGGAAGCTAGATTTTTTTAAAAAAAATCTAAAGACTCCTAGCTTCTTTAAATTCAACAAATCAGGGCTCTTGAAGGTGTACTTCCTAGTGCTCCTCTATGATGTTTAAAAAAACTTGTTTAAGTCCTTCGATAATTGGATGAAAAAATGAGTTTATGCATGGATGCATGCATGCATGGTTATGCTAAAGAAACGGAGAAAACATGGTGAGGTTAAGTCCATAAGGTTGGAGTCAAGGGTAAACACGCCATTTGGTAAGGACTATGGTTTCACATGTACCTGTATCACGGGTTCTACCAAGTTCCCAAAGTCATTGACCACTTCCGAATATTGTCGGATTACGGGACTGACTCCCGGTCCAACAACGTCCGTAGGAAAGTCTCGTTTGAGTGTAGTATCGCGTATCAACTAATTCAAGATTACTCTTGGTTAGCCACCGCACTACGTCCTAAAAGGCCAAGATGGGTTAAAGGTAACTAAAGGTCCTCAACTTCATAGGTCACTTGAAAATATCAATGCCGAACACGACTTACTCATGCCGACATAGTAATACTTCCAAGATCCCTCCATTGAGCGGGGTTATCACATGTGCCACATCCGAAATTTACCCTCGGAAAGCCACTTTGATTATACCACCATCCTATCTTATGTTTCCCTCAAGTCCGGGTGTAGGACTTATCTCACCACTCACGTAAAAGGAAAAAAACACATATGCACATATTTACACTTTCATTTTTATTTTAAGCAAGTTATAGCACAAAATAATTAAATAAATTCAAGTTAGGCTCAACCCTCTTAGGGAATCCCCAGTGAAGTCGCCATTTCTGTCGCGGTGATTTTCGGAGATCAAGCTATTGATTAGCGTTGACTCACTAATTTTATTTCACGACTGAACTTTTAATTTTTTAAAAGAAAGGTGGAAAAAAGTTCTAAATTACCACAATTTTAAAGATTAAGGGTTCGGGGGTTAGTTACGTTTAGGGAAGGTGTTAGCACCCTAAACGTTCGTAGTACTCTACGAGAACCTCTTGATTTTATTTATTCATTTAGGCTATAACTTGCTTATTTTTTAGGAGACAGAATTAAAGTAATGAGAAAAGAAAAATGTTTTTTTTTGTATTTTTTATGATTTGGAAGGACAAGGTCCTTTGCCTACGTACCCGTGAGGGATCAAAACCTCGTAGTTCGGGGTAAAAATGACGGTTGATTTGTTTTGTGTTTTTTATTGGTTTTTAAAAAAAGTTTAAAGATAAAATAAAGGCCAAATGGCGAAATGAGATTGGTTTGTGTTTTTTAATTTTGAAAATGATTCAAGTATTATTAAAGTAGATTAATGGTTATTTAAAGAAAATAAAAGAAAAAAGGACACTTGATTGAAAATCAAGGTTTATTTAAGAAAAGATTTTTTTGTGATTTTTGATTATTTGCATGTTTTTTTTTTTGTTTTTAATAAACTAAGACTAAAAAAAGCTAAACGCGAGGAAATTCCGTGGTGACGTTGGATCACCACGAAACCCTTTTGAAATAAACTAACCTAATATTTTTGTATTTTTTTTTTGTAAAGCGAAATAAAAAATAAAAGACATAAAGCGGAATAAATAAAGTGTGAGTGTCGGTGCATATTCTCATTTATATTTTACATTGTTCCTAAGTACATTCTAATAAATTGACAAAATAAATAATAAAAGTAAAATTGCAAATATAATAAAATAAATATGCTGAAATAAGGGAATAAAGGCAAGAGATGCAAAAACAAAGAAATAAACATGTCACATAAAAGTAAAAGAATGCATGAGATGCTGAATTATAAAGCAATAAAATGAATAAAGTGAAAAAATGCATGATAATTAACCTAAAGAAAACTACAAAATTGAGAAAATAAAATAAAGTAAAAAAAATAAAGAGAATGCAAAAGAACAATAAGATTAAATGCATGAGGAATAAATGAAGGATGAGAAATGCAATAAATAAAAAGAAAATGCAAGAAAAAGAAATAAAACAAATAAATAAAAATAAAGGAAAAGAAGGGTGCAGTGTTTGTGTTATGGGTGGAGGCGGTTCGGATTGAGTGAGGTTTATTTGTAGGGATGCGGTTTTGGGTGTTTGATGGTGGTTCGGCCGTGTGGGTGGCGTTGTGTGTGTGTGGTGATAGGTGGTTGTTTGTGTGGTGGTGGTATGTGGTTGTTCGTGTGGTGGCCGGGATTGAGAGTTGGTGTGAGGGTTCTTGGTGGGTTGTTGGTGATGATTCTGGACTGATGACTGAATTTGGGTTGTGTAATTCAGTTCCTGATTGAATGCTTTTTCATTTTTCTTTTTCGGTTAGTGATGCTGCCCCCTTTGATGGAATTGGCTCCTGTAACACCCATACTAACTTTAACTAGTATATTAGCATGTGCGTTAAACTGATACTGGATACATTTAAAAATTTCAATAATAATATTACATCACAACAGAATAAATACATGTTTACTCGTTTGTACAATAATCCAAAATCCGTTACAATACTTTTACATAAATCCATTGAGCTTCTGACTGGTACACAACGAGCAAATGCACTCCATCCAGCATCTCTATGCAGAACTTCATCACGAACCTCTGACATGCCTGTAACCCTGCACCAGAAGGAATGGGATGAGACATAATGTCTCAGTGAGCTCTACCCAACCTACTGTTGGCAACCACAGGGAACCTAGGGTCGCCATGCCTACCTTGGCAATCTTGGGGATTTCCTAGGATCGCCAAGTCTTTAACTGCCTATGACTATAAGTCCTCCTGTAACTATAACTTAAACTGCCTATAACCTTTGCTGTAGCTGTCTATAATCATAACTGTAATCTGTCTATAACTTTAACTTAGTGATCGAGGGGAAAACCTAGGACCACTTTCTGATAACTGTCTATAACTATAACTATGAGTTTCCTGTGACTATAACTGTAACTGTGACTTTTACTATAACTATGAAACATAAAACATATAAGCAGTTCGATAGCAGTTTTATGTTAGCTGTTAGCGTTGAACAAGCAATTATCTGAGTTCATTTTACGGAGGGCACCCCGGGTGGAGCAACCCCGAGATACGTCTCCCTATAAACCGGTGAAACTCCTATCATATCAGGCTAACACCGGACTCCCTATAAAACGTGTGGACAACCCTCTCGGAGAAGTCCCATCCGGCGAATCCCGGAGTCTGATGAACACGCCACTGTAAAACGTGCAAGCACGCCACTATAAAACGTGTAAACACGCCAATATCTTTAATCTTTAATTCTTTAACTTTAACATATGAACGTATAATCTGTTACTTTAATTCTATAACAATCCTGTAATCTATAACCTGTAATCTATAATTTTGGCTTATCGTTTTCATAAGCCTCCTATAATTGTTGGAGATCCAACTCTATTAACTTGTCTATAACTATGATTGATAAATCATTCTAACTCTCATGCTCTTAAGCTTGCACATACTTAAGCAATTGTAGGGACTTCACTCCAAAGAGATGATCCCAATACCAAGCCTTATACACCTCTATATAACTTAGGAGTATGAGTATACATCTCCTAAGGCCATGCCTATCCCTCATCCTACCTTAATTCCAAGCCAAAGCTCACGAACAAAAAGCTGAGGAAGGCCAATATCGTAGCACGATATCATGAAATCGGAGCACGATTTTATGCGAAAGTTCCTTGAAAAACAGGACATAAAATCGTAGCCCGATGCCCATAAATCGGAGCACGATTTTGGCTTCAGCAGCATTCAAAATTTCACTTCCTAGGCTAACCCAAACATTTTATCATCAATTGATCACTAATTAGGCTTCTAAAAACAAGTATCAATAAGGGTTTAACGGTGGTAATCATTTACCGCAATCTTGGCTACAAAATCTATCAAAACCGTTCATGAATTCTTAATAAAAAAAATAAGGTTTTCAAACATCGTTTTCACTACTAAGTTTTGACAGAAACATAACATCAAAATCCTCAATTCTATAAAAGAAGGAAAGTCCTATTCATCGGACTTATGGTTGCCGAGTCTACTTAAGGAAACCCACCTTTAATTCCCTCAAGCTAAGCTCCATCTTCAAGCTTTCAAAACCAAGTCCTTTCATAACTCGCCTTGAGCTCAACTCTGACCTTGAACTTCAAACACGTCCCCAGAATTCGTCTCTCGGCCAAAATACGTGAAACATATACCAAAACGACCGGGGGTTCGTTAGCTATCCATAGCAAAAAGAATCATTTCAAACAGAGGTACGAGGAGGGAGTACTAACCATTTGATTGAAGCCCCTGTTTGTACTCGGGTTGCACGAAAAACTGCTTTGCAACTCCAACATTCAAGCCAACCAAACTCCAAATTTCTTGAGCTAAATTACTCCATTAAAGTCCCTTAACAAGCTCTGATCTAAGGTTAAGGGCTTAGGTTGAAAATCATGAAATCACCATTTTTGACATCTTGAGAAAACATGAAGAAATCATGAGTTCCTTACCTTTGGTTCTCATCATCTATAGGAAGATGAGAGGATGAATTTATGTGAAGAAGTTGAGTTGAGGTGGTGTGCTTGAGTGATTCTGGCGTGGAGATGAAGAGGGAAAAGAAGAGAAGATGTTGTTTCTTAATGTTAAAGAAAGAATGAATGAAAGGTACAGAGAGAGAGAGAGAACGGGAAAGAAGAAAGAAACACACAAATATAGGCATGAATAGTGCTTATAGGATAATTCCAAAGGAATTATACTGACTCTTGGTCACTTAAATATCTTCTAGGTCCCACTAGAAAATATACCTTACTCATAAAATTATTTCTTCCACTATTCCAATATCTTCATAATTATTAGTACTCACAAATAATTTATCTGGGATATTACACTCTATATTACACTCTACCCCCCTTAAAAGAAATTTCGTCCTCGAAATTTAGATAATCCTTATAAGATCCTGTAAGATAAATTCTTCCTACCTCTTTCTTTACTATGAAAGTTTCCAATTCTTTTTGCTTATTGGGATTCCATGGCAACTCTAATGTCTGACATATAGATTAGTCACGCGTCTCGATTAAACCATATTGGTTAAAACTTGTTCTTTAGCCATGATTCCCATCACTGTACATCATAACATAAGACAATCTCTTTCCTGCCGGAAGGTCTAACGTATATTACATAACTATTATCTGTTAAGGCGTATGGTTATCTGAACCAACATATCCATATTAACCTGAAGTCGTCGAGTCATTCTGTTTTTCCTCAATTATTCCAACTTTCCGAGGGATCTATTACATTACGTTTAGTTCAAAGAACTTTTGTCTTTAACTTTCGTCTCGCAAGACGACCTGTTACTGTTACATTCGTATCATCCTTCATATAGACTAGTCTTGCAGTGAAAAACATCTGATATTAAGTATTCTCAAACGGAAGTGAAGTCTATTACAACTACCTCCACGATTTAATTCCAAAGTGGTGGCTGAACTTATGGTACAAGTTCACTTCTCTTTGACATCCTGATGTAACTGTTATCTCAACCATGTACATTGTTCACATTCCCACTGCGGGAAACCTTAAGGCTCGAGAAATCTTATGAGCCACTCCTGCTCCAATTTAATTAATCAGCGATAACACGTAGCTAAAGGTCTTAGGGTTTTCTTCTTTCTATGATTCTGACAATCTTACTTCAATTAAGACATTCCTTACTCACGGGAATTAATACTTGCTTTACCAATAATTTCAACTTATGAAAGTTTAGTACAAGTGACGTGTAGCATAAGCCGTCTCACATACCATCATATAATATTATTCATAGCACATCGCTTCTATACATGATCGAGTACGTGTACACTCCTATCGGGTACACAGTACGCCGCATCGTCATTGTTCAACTAATGGGACACCATACTTAATCAACTTATACTTGAGACAAAACCACGTCAACCAAGGTCACTCTCTTAACTTTTGATTCATACTTGTATTCTTTGAACATTCACAATCTCATAACATAAATTATGGTTACATTCCGTTGGCGTTATAACTTATTTTGTCCAAGGACATTCTCCATTTTCGAAAAGAAAACTCTATTCTATTCGCTATCAAAATAGCACTCTTAAACTCTGAATTCTTTAATTCATAACTCCAATTCACGTAGTCTTTTACTGTAAACTATGAGTACTCTTCTGATCTGTGTAAAACATTTCCTTCCTTTAACTGTTAACATTAAGTTCAAAAATTTCTGAACTCCCCTACCGAAATTGTTCAATAATAACAAACCTGTTCTGTTTAAGACTTTCCTGTTAAAACATTACCGACTGCGTACCACGGTTACCGATACATGTCACACGACTATAAAATATGTTACACTACTATATAAGTAGCATAAACTCTGCCTGATCAGTATACATAATACTAATCATAACCTGTAACATGCCTGTTACATGCGACATGCTAGCATAACGTGGATACAATGCGGAACAACTGCATGCCACAGTATAATTCCTCTTTGATTAAACTTACTATTCAAGTTAACTTTAAGTTACTGAGCTGAAACAGCTAGTTTACCGTATTAAATGTGGCCTCCTTCGCGTGCTATAATTACATCCTTTAAAGTTATCAACCTGCTTCGATTCTCTTATCTCATGAGTTTCGGGGTCTGATACATTCCTCGACTTATCTATTAAAATTCCCTGTTAGAACTGGTGATAAGTTCAAGTCATCACTGCTTATACATATTCTATAACTTGAGATTTAATCTCTGAATACCTTTCCTGTAGTTCCTCTGACAAGGACTTCACAAACATCCTTTTCTCTAAACTTCAACTTTAATTTGTCTATTAACTCCTAATTGGATTACTTCTCCGCTGCGCAACTCTGATTTAAACAATTTACTTTGGGATGGAAGTAACACACCATTATTACCATCTAAAATCTCTTTAGCCAATCTTTTAACTTTATAACCTTGTAGTCACCACCCATGACCATCTTATCTTATAATCTCTCTTGTGGTTTAATCCACCTGTTCAACGTACTGATTGCTCGACGCTTGACTTTGCGTTTCCTTTCGAACATAAACATAATTCTTACTTCCACGAAATACACCGAACCCTGTAGACAGTCTTTAACAATGAATACGAGCCCAATGATGCTCCTATTAAAACAACTTAAGTTCATACATTATTTACTTGTGGTAACTTCTAGAAACATTCTATGACTTCCGAAAATCCTCGTCTTTCATATACTTAATCGATTAATGAATCGAGTCTCATCCTGTAATTATCCGTAGGGATTTCACATCCACAACCTTTTCCAAGACACTTGGGTCCACAAAACTCTAACATAACTCTTGGTTACTTCTCGGATTGCTCCGGGAATAATCCGTCTGGATAGAACTCAACTCTTACCAGCTCTCCTGTAAATTCAAACATGTGATACACCTCTTCGAATACCCGATTAATAAATCTGTAAGCTTCAATACTTAACATTTTCCATTGGGTCCTTCCTATAACTTATTACCGTATTCACAATTTCCGTTCTAATCTTGTTATCTGAACAATAATCCATATGTCTTCTCGACCGTTGCCCTCTTCATGGTTTCGAACAATCCAAGGTATGTATTTCCTACCATCTTTAACATTTACCAACATAAGGTAATCTTTGTCGGCTTACCCGAATACGTGTGCAAGGAGCCCATCGAAAGAGAATATAGAACTCCTTAACTTCAACCATACTTTAACTGTAACTTATATATAAGTGACGTTCTTCCTGTTCAATCTTCGAAACCGGTCTACTATAATCTGATGACATAAAATTCAACCTTTTATCCATACCCTTACCGGGGGTTCCTTTTACTTATCACTACGCTCGCTATCTTCATACCAAGCATCTTGGTGTTCCATAATAAAGGAAGGTAATCTATTTCATCCATCCTTACACACTTTATCCTTACTGAAAGTCCAGAACTTCCAATCGTTAACTGGTCATTCTTTGTTCTAAGTCGCTGAGTTTGGTAACACAATCCATTGTATCTGTAGCCGGAAATAAAACTCTAATCAACCCTTAACTTTAACTTTCCAAATTACGGTTCCCGTTAGGATTCCAAATCATTCTTCGGAGTATTCTATAATCCTTTATTCTACACATCTCCTCGGAGAAAGCATCGCTCAAGGATGCGTCCAACTAGCCAAGGTACTTGACCTTACTCTTAAATACCTCTTATAATTCTGAGACTTTGCCATTAACTGGCTCAGTTACTTCACTATTAGAAACCATCCTTTGACCTTAAGCACTTTGCAAATTCGTCTTAGAATCTGACGTCTTAACCTTCACCCTTTGAACACTTCATACCTCCTTGGTCACATTCAGCTCTCGGATATTTGTCCTAACTGTCATATACTAGACTGAGTTGATCAGGCTCAACTAGACATGACCTTTAGAACAACATCTGGAACCCAATGATTCCACTACTTTTATTGAATCTTAAACGACCCATGGCACGGTCTGAATCGACCTGCTCTGATACCAATTGTAACACCCATACTAACTTTAACTAGTATATTAACATGTGCGTTAAACTGATACTGGATACATTTAAAAATTTCAATAATAATATTACATCACAACAGAATAAATACATGTTTACTCGTTTGTACAATAATCCAAAATCCGTTACAATACTTTTACATAAATCCATTGAGCTTCTGACTGGTACACAACGAGCAAATGCACTCCATCCAGCATCTCTATGCAGAACTTCATCACGAACCTCTGACATGCCTGTAACCCTGCACCAGAAGGAATGGGATGAGACATAATGTCTCAGTGAGCTCTACCCAACCTACTGTTGGCAACCACAGGGAACCTAGGGTCGCCATGCCTACCTTGGCAATCTTGGGGATTTCCTAGGATCGCCAAGTCTTTAACTGCCTATGACTATAAGTCCTCCTGTAACTATAACTTAAACTGCCTATAACCTTTGCTGTAGCTGTCTATAATCATAACTGTAATCTGTCTATAACTTTAACTTAGTGATCGAGGGGAAAACCTAGGACCACTTTCTGATAACTGTCTATAACTATAACTATGAGTTTCCTGTGACTATAACTGTAACTGTGACTTTTACTATAACTATGAAACATAAAACATATAAGCAGTTCGATAGCAGTTTTATGTTAGCTGTTAGCGTTGAACAAGCAATTATCTGAGTTCATTTTACGGAGGGCACCCCGGGTGGAGCAACCCCGAGATACGTCTCCCTATAAACCGGTGAAACTCCTATCATATCAGGCTAACACCGGACTCCCTATAAAACGTGTGGACAACCCTCTCGGAGAAGTCCCATCCGGCGAATCCCGGAGTCTGATGAACACGCCACTGTAAAACGTGCAAGCACGCCACTATAAAACGTGTAAACACGCCAATATCTTTAATCTTTAATTCTTTAACTTTAACATATGAACGTATAATCTGTTACTTTAATTCTATAACAATCCTGTAATCTATAACCTGTAATCTATAATTTTGGCTTATCGTTTTCATAAGCCTCCTATAATTGTTGGAGATCCAACTCTATTAACTTGTCTATAACTATGATTGATAAATCATTCTAACTCTCATGCTCTTAAGCTTGCACATACTTAAGCAATTGTAGGGACTTCACTCCAAAGAGATGATCCCAATACCAAGCCTTATACACCTCTATATAACTTAGGAGTATGAGTATACATCTCCTAAGGCCATGCCTATCCCTCATCCTACCTTAATTCCAAGCCAAAGCTCACGAACAAAAAGCTGAGGAAGGCCAATATCGTAGCACGATATCATGAAATCGGAGCACGATTTTATGCGAAAGTTCCTTGAAAAACAGGACATAAAATCGTAGCCCGATGCCCATAAATCGGAGCACGATTTTGGCTTCAGCAGCATTCAAAATTTCACTTCCTAGGCTAACCCAAACATTTTATCATCAATTGATCACTAATTAGGCTTCTAAAAACAAGTATCAATAAGGGTTTAACGGTGGTAATCATTTACCGCAATCTTGGCTACAAAATCTATCAAAACCGTTCATGAATTCTTAATAAAAAAAATAAGGTTTTCAAACATCGTTTTCACTACTAAGTTTTGACAGAAACATAACATCAAAATCCTCAATTCTATAAAAGAAGGAAAGTCCTATTCATCGGACTTATGGTTGCCGAGTCTACTTAAGGAAACCCACCTTTAATTCCCTCAAGCTAAGCTCCATCTTCAAGCTTTCAAAACCAAGTCCTTTCATAACTCGCCTTGAGCTCAACTCTGACCTTGAACTTCAAACACGTCCCCAGAATTCGTCTCTCGGCCAAAATACGTGAAACATATACCAAAACGACCGGGGGTTCGTTAGCTATCCATAGCAAAAAGAATCATTTCAAACAGAGGTACGAGGAGGGAGTACTAACCATTTGATTGAAGCCCCTGTTTGTACTCGGGTTGCACGAAAAACTGCTTTGCAACTCCAACATTCAAGCCAACCAAACTCCAAATTTCTTGAGCTAAATTACTCCATTAAAGTCCCTTAACAAGCTCTGATCTAAGGTTAAGGGCTTAGGTTGAAAATCATGAAATCACCATTTTTGACATCTTGAGAAAACATGAAGAAATCATGAGTTCCTTACCTTTGGTTCTCATCATCTATAGGAAGATGAGAGGATGAATTTATGTGAAGAAGTTGAGTTGAGGTGGTGTGCTTGAGTGATTCTGGCGTGGAGATGAAGAGGGAAAAGAAGAGAAGATGTTGTTTCTTAATGTTAAAGAAAGAATGAATGAAAGGTACAGAGAGAGAGAGAGAACGGGAAAGAAGAAAGAAACACACAAATATAGGCATGAATAGTGCTTATAGGATAATTCCAAAGGAATTATACTGACTCTTGGTCACTTAAATATCTTCTAGGTCCCACTAGAAAATATACCTTACTCATAAAATTATTTCTTCCACTATTCCAATATCTTCATAATTATTAGTACTCACAAATAATTTATCTGGGATATTACACTCTATATTACAGCTCCCCCTTTTTATTATGCAATGCTAGTTAAATGACCATGAAAGTCATTGATGGACAATCAACAAAATCAGTCAAACAAAAACAAATGAGGCAACCATTAAAATTGTCATCAACACTCATCAAAACCTAAGTCAAACTTTTTGAGAATAAAAATAATAAATAATAAATCCGAAAAGAAATATATATATAAAAAAGGATAATGAAAAAAGAGAAAAATAGTAATGAGAATAATAAAAAGAAATAATGAATAAAAATAACAAATAAAAATAAAAAGAAAATTGTCGCCTTCGGAACAAAAAAAATGAGGTATTTTAAAATACCTCCCTGCCGAAATTTCGTCTGAAACGACGAAAAATTCCGAACCAAAAAGACGAGTGAAAAAGAATTTTAGGTCAAAAATTGGGGTATGACAACAACCACTGTAAAAAAACAACACAACATCTTAAAACCCACTCCATATGGCTTTTATTATCGTGCACGGATAAAATATCATGTGAAATTTGAAGGCATATATTTTTAATAGTTTAAAAGAAGTATATTATTGCACCTTAAAAGTAATATTATTAATAAGAGATTTCATGATCATGGAATGCTTTGTTAATTTTTTCATAATTTATTTCATTCTAAAAAACACTTTATATATATATATATATATATATATATATATATATATATATATATATATATAGGGCATATCAAGTGAGAATAACATTTATATAAGAATGGTAGGAATAAATAGTAGTCATCAAATTAAAATGAAGGGCTGATATTAAAAGATGGTATAAGTGAGTCATTTGTCTATTCTCAATCTTTCAATGTGTTAACTCTTAGTCTTTTCTTCCCTTGTTTTGTTCATTCTCCCTTCATGGTTCATGCTTCAACGCCGATTCTTCTTTCTTCCACCACGACGACCCCAACCTTTCACCACCAAGGGGGTCTTCATTTCCCCCTTTCTCCACCAATTTCGTCGTCGTTTCGTCCCTTCCTTACCAATTTTACTTTTTTTTCTTTATTTCTTTCTACTTCTTCTCTCATCTCCTTGGTGGAAATTGGTGGGGAAAGGGGGCAACGACGACCCCCTTAGTGGTGAAAGGTTGGGGTCGTCGTGGTGGAAGAAAGAAGAATCAACATTGAAGCATGAACCATGAAGGGAGAATGAACGAAACAAGGGAAGAAAAGACGAAGAGTAAACGTGTTGAAAGATTGAGAATAGACAAATGACTCACTTATACCATCTTTTAATCTCAACCCTTCATTTTAATCTGATTGCTAATATTTATTCCTACCAATCTTATATATAAATGTTATTCTCACTTGATATTCCCCCTATATATTGGTTAAGACAACGCTTACACATTTTTTATGAAATAAATATTCGTGTAAAATATTCTACAAATATTATATTTATCAATATTGTTTGTAACAGAAAAGCAATTTTTTTATTTTTGATTGAAAATGTATTTTTTTATTAGTTTAAAAATCGTAAATTTAATTTAAACGAGATTATATCTTAACATATTCTATTTCATTGTAAAAAGAAATACTTTAATTTATAACATGTTATTTTATTTTTCAATTATGATCATTTTTGTAACACCCCGATTCCCAAAACTACTATTTAAATAATAAACAAATCAACTATCGCACATCAAGGTGTTACCACACATCAAACATCTCATGCTAATTTCTCATAATAAAAATTTCATCATAATATACTCAGATTACAGCGGAATAAACATCTTAACAAATATCATATCGGATCACATCATAAAAATCTCAGCATAAGTACAACACAATATGATCATAAAGATCTCTCAACAATAATTCAGCAAGTAAAATAATACAATCCCCAAAAACTCCTAGATCAGAGCACCTAATCTAGACTCATCGAAAAGCAAGATAAAAGAGTAGGCATGACGTCATCCTCAGCAAATACTCACAATCAGCTACTCCTCAACCTGCAAGTCTACACCACGAGGATGCAGGCGACAACAAAGCCACTGGAGGGTAAGATATACGTTCAACATAAAGGATCAATAAACGCATGTAAGTTCAGGCAACACAACAACATCACATAAGCATGCATCATAAAAAGTCTGGTTACAAACTCCATCATTTATATCGCATTTATAATCCATTAACAGCTTGGTTACATCAATATTTTAAAACAAGACTTACACGTTTTACATAGCATATCCTCATCAATAAATAATCTTCAACTCAACTATATTTCATCATTAATAATCATCAATTCGACTATAAGTCATCAACAGATAATCATCAACTCAACTATAAGTCATCAACAGATAATCATGAACTCAACTATAAGTCATCAACATATAGTCATTAACTCAACTATAAGTCATCAACAGATAGTCATGAACTCAACTATAAGTCACCAACAAATAATTATCAACTCAACTTTACATCATTCACACCTCATCATCAATTCAAGCATGAAGCATTCACACCTCATCAATAACCTCAATTATACATTTACTACATAAATGCACAAGTTCACACCAAAACATTTCCACTTACGACTCATCATGTTCATGCAATGAGTCCTACACGACTCTACATGCATTTGGTACCAAGATTTGGATATCAGAGGTCTATTACTGAGTGATCCCACGACATGTTGGATAATCAATATCTTCTACTCATCGTGTCTTCTTTTTTCTTCAGTTCATCGTGTCTTCTTTTTTCTTGCTTTTCCTATCTTCTACTACTCTTTCTTGTCTTGTTTCTTTTTTTATTTTATAAATTTCTTGTCTCGTTTCTAATATCACTTCTTTTAATTAATATACATTCAATCATAAATCTCTTACATCTTGTTTTCAGCGTGTTTTCTAGCTTTTCAATCATTTTTCTAATTTTACTAGAATTAAGCCTATGAAGTTTAAGCTACCAAATGGAAATACGACTATTGTATATTATGCAGGAATCATTATTATGCACTGCACAATATCTTCAATTCTAACTAATCAGTACTATATATTTTTTGTTGTTTATGGTATGAACATGTATTGACTTTGAGACTCCTGAATGAAGTTGCTCGTTAAAAAATAAAACTTTCGCAAAATATACTGAATTTATGGTGTTACTCATGTTTATTTTGTACTCGTTTATTCCGGTGTTACTTGATGCCAAAATAATGATATATTGATTGAATTGAGTTGACAATTCAACAAATTGATATTTTAAACTAAAGGGTAAAAATGGAATAAAAAATTTATAACGCTTCCCATTCCGTCCATTTTCCAAACAATAGAGTGAGAAATTAGTTTCATTCCGTCATAAAATATCCAAACAATGGAGGGGAGGGGAGGGGAGGGGAGGGGAGAGATTTTAATGGAGGGGAGGGAAATGGCGATATTTTAATTAAATATATGTTTGGTTCACAAGGGGAGGGGATGAATTTTAAAATTAATTTATTTTCTTACCCTTAAACTTAATTAAATATAAGAAAATGTTTGTTTTTACGATATCATAATAATAATAATAATAATAAAAGTTGTTACAAAATAATATAACCTAATAATAATAAAAGTTGTTATAAGGATAATATAACCTAATAATAATAAAAGTTGTTACAATGATAATATAACTTAATAATAATAAAAGTTGTTACAAGATAATACAACCTAATAATAATAAAATTTGTTACAAGAATAATATTGAGATTTTAAATTAATCTAAGGATAATTTCGGCAATGCAATAAAATTTTAAAATGATCCCCTCCCCTCCCTTCCGAAAAACTCCGATTTGGTGGAAAGCAAAAAATGAGTGATTTTGCTCCCCTCCTCTCCCCTTCTAAAAATTGAACCAAACACGTCAAATTAAAAATATTCTCTCGCATCCTCTCCAAAACTCTCGAACCAAACAGACTCTAACTCGAAAACGATAAGATTAGTTTAATCACCATAAAATTTGTTTTTTTGTGTAGATAAATGAAATGACAAAGTTATTATAAAGTTACACACATAAATGGAGGTGTCGGGGTTCGAAGCTTGATTATAACGTATGACCTAACAATTTCGACATTTTTTTGTCAATTGAGCTAAGACTTATAGACTCAACACATTCTTTTATCGGTGAAAATTCATATAAATCCCACATGTTTATGAAACTCACGTAATTTTTTTGGAATCAATACAAATTTTAATCATTAAAATTTAGTGTATTGGAAAAGTGTGTATTATAGACCGGTTTTCTAAATTATTTGAAAATTTTGGTAGAGAAAAGGCTCCAAAAACAAAAAGAGGCTCCAAAAATTAACACCGGTTCAAAAATTCGCTAGTTAAGTCACGACCGAATAACCCGTGCAAACACCACAAACTAATCTGAACCGTCCATATGAAACACAATCAACGGCAATGACAATCGATCCGCGTGATTCATTCTCATTGGTCCATTCATCCCCATCTCACAATATAAAAGCCTCGCTACCGCCAATCTTTTCATTCACTTGAATACTTTCATCTTCCACAACACTTTCTCTCTCTCTCCAAAATCCGTTTCCAAATTCATCAATGGCGGGTAGAGGCAAATCCCTAGGTTCCAGTGCTCCCAAAAAGGCTACCTCAAGGAGTAGCAAAGCCGGTCTTCAATTCCCGGTTGGCCGTATCGCTCGGTTCCTCAAGGCCGGAAAATACGCTGAACGTGTTGGTGCTGGTGCTCCTGTTTACCTCGCCGCTGTCCTTGAATATCTCGCCGCTGAGGTATTTTCCCTTCACCTCTCTCATTCTTTCAAATCGCTCTTTTTTCTTTTCAATTTCATATACATGTCGTAAGATCTAGGGTTTCGTGATTCAAATCGTTTCCCCTAATTTTAGGCAAATTCATTGAGTTTGAATAATTTCGAATTAATTCAATGAAAAAAAATTGTTTTTGTTGTTGCTGTGTTTCTAATTTTATTTAATTTCAATTTCATATACATGTCCCATGATCTAGGGTTTCGTGAATCTGTTGGGTTTCCCCAATTTCATTAAATTATTCATCTTTTTGAATAACTTTGAATGAATTTATGATTTTATTTAATTTTAATTTCAATTTCATATCATTGTCAAAGAATCTAGGTTTTTGTGATTCAATTTGTTTTTATCTAATTTTATGTAATTAATCATCTTTCTTCAATGAATTTATCGATTCTGTTTAGTGATGTGTTTGATTTTTGTTGAATTCAAAGTTTTTAGGACTTTGGTCTCAAATTGTTATTTTTGTGATTAGGTTTTGGAGTTGGCTGGAAATGCTGCAAGGGACAACAAGAAGACAAGAATTGTGCCAAGGCACATTCAATTGGCTGTGAGGAATGATGAAGAATTGAGCAAGCTTCTCGGTGATGTTACCATTGCTAATGGTGGTGTTATGCCCAATATTCACAATTTGTTGCTTCCAAAGAAAGGTGGTGGTTCTTCCAAGGGTGCTGATGATGAATGAATGAAATTTAGATGAAAAACTTGATTTTGCAGATGCAGTTATTGAATTTAGTTTCATATTTAGTTTCTGGTTTTACTTTCAGATGTGAATACAATGAATTTCAGATTGTTCCTTGTGGTTGAGATTGGTGGAAGTTTATAAAATTGGTCCCTTTCAGTTTTGATTCAATTCCCCTGTTTCTGTTTAATGATTTTGATATAATGATCTTCTTCAGTTTTGATTGTGTGGCTGAATCTGTTTTCGAAAGATTGATATGGAAATCACAACATTAAATAATTCAATTTTGATTAGATTTCAAAACCTGAAAATCCCACCATTTTTTCGAAGCGCTCTACTTGAAAATTTTGACCTTTTTTCTTTTTTAATTTATAGTCAAATTTTTATACTTTAGATTGCGATATAGTATACTTTTTAATGAAATAAAGTAAATATTTGAATCGGATTTACACTGTCTGTAACTTGTACTGTGTAACCGTAAGCACAATGGTAAGTACATCAACATTGTTAAGTTATGGCACTTTCATATAAATCATTATGACGAAGGTTGTGTTAACAAAGGTTCGTTGGTTCTGGTTAATGAATAACTATCATGGTGTCTTCAAATTGAATTTCGCACTCTTGTTCTTTTGGTTAGTTTGATGTTTATGAGCTTTGCAGTTTTAGATGTCATGTCTTACTCATTTTCTCATCCAATACTTGTTAGGTGCTCAAACCTTAGAGACAAAGCTTTGAAACAAATTGAAGTGAATAGGTTACTTACAAGAAATAGGAGGTTTAAATGGTGACCCTTTTTATTTTTAATTCTACTCTGACAAAAATAATGGAACTTGGATAGAAAAAACAATGTTGTTAGTGAACTTTCTCTGTGAAGTGAACGTTTTATCTTTAAACTAAATTCTTGATTTCATTTTAAAAAACAAAAGTGTTTGGGTGATCAATGCATGCATAAACTGATAAGATAAGGAAACAGAGATCACATAGATAATTTATATTGTTTCGTCCTAAATCTTGACCCAGAAATTGGTATTTTGTCCAGCCCTATATTACATTAGCTTCTGTGATGTTACATCTTCCAAATGGAAGCTTAACAGAAAGCTAGGCATACTATCATAGATTTTAATATCTGCACCTTAAGACTTTGTTTGGGAGTTTGGTGGGGAAGGGAAGGGAAGGGAGGGCTTTGGGGGGTGAGAACAATAAAGGAAAATGGAGAAATTTTAAACATTTTTTTGAATGAGTATTTTTTTAGAAAATGATAAACTAATGCATATGATTCATATATTTTTAATATTAAGAATATTATTACAACATAGATTAAATTTGAAGAAATTCATATAAATCCTTCAAAACCCTCCTCCAATACAACTTTTTAGTTCCTCACATGAGGAGGGTTTTGTATTACGAAGAAAAACTAACCCTCCAAAGCCCTCCTCTCCCAATGTTCTTATGGAAAAATGAGAGTAAGATATTTCTCATATTAATATATGCATATGCAGGTTACATCCCCATTATATAGAGGAGATTATAGTTACAAACAATGAAAGCTAGCCTAACAATTAGGAGAAATCAGCTATACAACAAGTGGTCAACTATAGACAGCTAATACTAATTAAATGACTAATTGATACACATTAATTAGACAATAAACACATATCTCAATCTTTAATTTCTGTAATACTTTCTACACTCCCCCTCAAGTTGGATCAAGAGGATTGAGTGATCCAAGCTTGGACAGCAGGCGATGAAACTGTGTGCTTAGCAACATCTTGGTGAATACATCAGCAAGTTGATCATGACTACGTGTATAGGCAGTTTGAATAACATGATTCTGAACTTGGTGACGAATAAAGTGACAATCAACTTCAATGTGTTTCGTTCTTTCATGAAACACGGGATTCGCCGCGATGTGCATAGCTGCCTGATTGTCACAAAAAAGAGTCATAGGAAGACTACTTGGAAAACCAAGATCAGCAAGAAGACCCTTAAGCCATATCATTTGACAGGCTGTAGATGCCATGGCACGATACTCCACTTCAGCACTAGAACGAGCAACGACATGTTGTTTTTTGCTACGCCAAGAAACAACATTACCACCAACAAACATACAATAACCAGTAGTTGATTTTCAATCAAGTGCATTTCCAGCCCAATCAGAATCACTATAACCAGTTATTTGTGTGTGACCATTATTGGCTAGGACAATCCCACGTCCAATTGACCCTTTAAGATATCGCAAGATGCGCTTAACGATGCCCAGATGAAAACTTGTAGGAGAATGCATAAACTGGCTAACAAGACTTACTGCATAAGTTATGTCCGGTCTAGTAATGGTAAGATAAATAAGCTTACCCACTAGCCGTTGATAGTCATTAATATTCTGTAACGGTGTACTAGCAGTGTCAAGATTCAACTTGTTATCCAATGGAGTAACAGCTGGCTTACAATTCGTCATCTCAACATCTTCAAGAAGGTCTAGAATGTACTTTCTTTGGTTAAGAAATAAACCTTTACTAGAAACTGCCATTTCAATACCAAGAAAGTAATTTAAATGGCCGAGATCTTTGATAGGAAAACGAGACTGCAATGCGCTCTTGAGTTGAGATATAGCATGATTATTATTCCCAGCAATAATAAGATCATCGACATAAACAAGAACTACCACTGTTTCATCTGAGGCATGTCGAACAAATAATGAAGAATCTGCTGCACTTCTCAGAAAACCAAATTCTTGAAGAGAAGCACTTAATTTTGCATGCCAAGCACATGGAGATTGTTTCAAACCGTAAATAGATTTGTGAAGTTTACAGACCAATGAGGAATCTGAACTTTGTGGATGTCCTGAGGTAATTTCATGTATACTTCTTCTTCAAGATCTCCATGTAAAAAGGCATTTGTTTACATCCATCTGGCTCATTGACCATCCACAATTTACGGCAACCGAAAGCAAAGCACGAACAGTATTCATTTTAGCAACAGGTGCAAAAGTCTCCTTATAGTCTACACTAAGTGTTTGAGTAAATCCTTGGGCTATAAGCCGGGCTTTATACCTGTTAACTGTGCCATCTGAGTTGAACTTTGTTTTATACACCCAACGACTTCCTACAGGTTTCTTCCCATTGGGAAGCTTAACAATACTCCAAGTTTGATTTTCTGCAAGAGCTTGAAGCTCTTCATGCATAGCCTTTTTCCAGGTTTCTTGAGTGTTTGCTTCATTGAAGTTTTTTGGCTCATGTTCACTAGAAATGGCAGAGAGAAAAGCTGCATGATTTGCGGAAAATCGATGATATGTGACATACTTGGATATTGGATGACATGCTGAAGAAGTAACGAAGTCTTTGAGTTTTGTTGGAGGAGCATGATTTCGGACAAGATATCGACGGGGTTGTGAAACATCTTCACATACAGATGCAATAGACTCAACTTGTAATGGCTCTCCTTGTGCTAAATCAACTGATGCAGCTTGAGAACAATCAGAGTTGGCTGCATTTTTTTCTAAACTTGTACTGGCAGATTCTGTTATTGAAACAGGAGAAGAGGTTCCATTGCTAGCATCAGTTGAAGTAGGGTATGAATCCATGTTACCAGATAACTCGTAACCTGCAAAAGGCAAGGGAAAAATATCCTCCAAATAATCTTGAGAGGCTGTATAGTAAGGAGCTGTTTCTACAAATTTAACATCTCTTGTAACAAACATTTTTTTAGAATCAGGGTGATAACATTTATATCCTTTCTTTGTTGATGAATAGCCCAAAAAACACACTTAACAGCTCGTGGATCAAATTTATCACGAAAAGTATTCTGCATATGCACAAAACAAGTGCACCCAAACACCTTCAAATGAGACAAATCAACAGATTTTCCCTGCAAAACTTCAAGAGGAGATTTAAAGGATAATACTCGGCTTGGTAACCGGTTAATAATATAAACTGATGCCAACAACCCTTGAGACCAAAATAATTTTGGAACATGCATTTGTATCATCAAGGAACGAGTCTTTTCCAACAAGTCTCTATTCTTGCGTTCGGCTACTCCATTTTGTTGAGGAGTGCCAACGCAACTAGTTTTGATACACTATACCGTGAGAATTTAAATATTGTTGTTGGAACAAAATGTATGAACAAGTCCTTTTTGAGTTTTGATGATAACAAAGTGTTAAAAAGAAAATTGGATATGCTAATGCTTGTTCTAGTGTTCAGGACCATATACTGAAAGTTATGTATCTAACAGTGGTTCTGAAAAATCAAGTTAAGAGCAGAAGGAAAATATTGAAGCTTGTGTTGCGTCTGAAGACCAGCGTCTGAAGGTCAGCGTCTGAAGGTCAGCATCTGAAGACCAGCATCTGAAGGTCAGCGTCTGAAGGTCAGCTTCTGAAGAACTGCGTCTGATGAACAGTGCGTCTGAAGACCAGCTTCTGATGAACAGTGTCTGAAGATCAGCTTCTGAAGAAGTGCGTCTAAAGACTGGGAGTCTGAGTCTGAGTCTGAAGGAAACGCAGAAGTCAACAGCTGTCACTGTCAACAGTACAGTACGACAGAAATCTCAGAGTAAGAACCGCTCTCTGCAACCCTTGTCTCCTTGGACGAAACACTCAACCCTGTTTTAAGGAAACATTTCAAAATGTATTCCTCTGTTTCGCACACCATAACAGGAAGGAATTAATGTTGGCTGAAGCTTCAATTCCAACGACTCTTTTGATGACATGGCATCTTCTCAAACAACATTTCTTCCTCTATAAAGGATTGAAGATTTGAAGAAGAAAAACAGAGACTCTAAGACTCTGTTTTCTGGAAACGCAATACTCTGCCAAATTTGAAAGTCATTAAATAACTTAGAAATTCTTACAAACTTTCTTATCCTAGAATTTCTTAAGTATAGAGTCTGAATCTGTGTTGTATTTTGTGAACACCACTGATAGTATATCAAGTGTTCAACTCAAACATTTTCTTTTGTAAATCTGTTTGATTCAAAGTCTCTCGCATGTGTGCTTGAGCAATTAGAAGTCTCTTACTTTGTGTTTGAGCAAGGAAGTCTCTTACTTTGTGTTTGAGCATAGAAAGTCTTTTACTTTGTGTTTGAGCATAGGAAGTCTCTCACTTAGTGTTTGAGCATTTGGAAGTCTCTTACTTTGTGTTTGAGCATAGGAAGTCTCTTGCTTTGTGCTTGAGCAATTGTAATCTTTGTGATTATAGTGAAAAATCTCTTGTAAGTGACAAGGGGACTGGACTACTTCCGGGTTGTGGAAGGAACCGGGATAAGTACTTGTGTCCTTCTCTCTCTCTCATTTACTTTATATCCGCTGCAAAACAACTCTGAAAATAGTTTCAGAATCTGATCAATATCAGACTCTGAACTAACATAAGTTTTGAGAAAGAAAAAGGCCAACACAATTCAACCCCCCCTTCTTGTGTTTTTCTCACCTTCAGTTGGTATCAGAGCTCCGATCACCTAACAGTGAGTCAGTAAAGATCCTGAGAAAAACAGGTCTTCTGGTGAATCCACATCTAGAAGTGGTGGTGGTGAATATGGTACAGATGAAAGGAAATCTCACTCACACCATAAACCTCCTATGTTTACTGGTGATCCTGAGAAATTTTCATGGTGGAAAAGCAAGATGTATAGTCATATCATTGGAATAGATGATAGTCTATGGCACATCATTGAAGATGGTATAACTATACCAGTTGATGAAGAAGGAGCATCTATTGATAGAAGAAGCCTTACTGATGCTGAAAGAAAGATCTACATGAAATTCTTGGCAGGACCTGGTTCTGAACCCAAAAACAGAGTATGTTAACAACAGTTCAGAAGCAGAAATATAAAAGACAGAAAGTAAAGGAACACAATTGATTTGTTAACCCAGTTCGGTGACAAACACACCTACGTCTGGAGGCTACCAAGCCAAGAAGGAAATCCACTATAATAGTATCAATTTGAAGTCCTATGACTCAGCCCCTGTTTCACAGCCCCTATGACAACAGCCCCTGTTTCACAGCCCCTTCTTACTTAATCACTACCCGTGGTATTTCTACCTAGGAACTCCTAGATATAAGACCCCTCTTACTTCCCTCAGTCAATCACTGCCCCAGTGATTATCAGACTCTAAACAAAACAAAGATGGAGACACTCTCCTAAAAACTCAATGCGTCACTTTTGCTTAAAAGCTTCAAGTGATTACAACTCAATAAAAACAATCAACTCTAAACACTTGAGTGGTGTACAAAAATAAAGCACAAAGCTTACAGACTCAAAACCTAAGTATGACTCTATATATCTTTTGTTTTGAATGAATTTCTTCAATAGCAGCATCCTCTATTTATAGCTTCAGCAACAACATAATTCTTGAATCAAATCTTCAACAGATATTGTTCTAAAATTCTTTAGAAGCTCATAGAAGCAAATATATTTTAGAAATATATTTTCCAAAGATTGCTTTGAATATATTTTCTTAAATAAAAGAAACAAATCTTCAATCAATATCTTCAAGCGAATTAATCTGCCTTCTAGAAACATCAGCTTGGATAAATCTTCAATCAAATCTTCGAAAGATACTGTGAGAGAATTAACAAAACCAAGGCACAAGAATGAACGCAGAAAACGTGCTTCTGAAATGCAGCTACTGAAGATCAACGAAAGTCAGCGTCTGAACAGTGCGTCTGAAGGTCAACGAAAGTCAGCGTCTGAACAGTGCAACTGAAGGTCAGCTTCTGAAGTACTGTTCAGCTTCTGAAGATCCAGCTTCTGAAGTACTGTTTAGCTTCTGATGCTTCTGAACCAGCTTTTGAACCAGCTTCTGAAAATGTACACACTGAGTTTTCAGCTTCTGAAGACGTGCTGCTTGTATATTTGATTTTAGCAAAACATGTAGCCAACAACCAAATATCCAACACTACAGAAAGCATCACAAAGTAAGAGGTATCATTGTGGACTCTCTACCCCACAATGAATACTTGAAGCTGAGTGATAAATCAACAGCAAAAGCCATTTTCACCTTTCTCTGCTCTAACTATGAAAGAAACAAGAAGGTTAGATAAGCAAAAGCAAATCTTCTGGTTCAGCAGTATGAGCTGTTCAGAATGAAGGAAGATGAAAACATTGAGACTATGTTCTCAAGATTTCAGACTCTGGTTTCTGGACTTCAAATTCTGAAAAAGAGTTACTCATCTGCTGATCATGTGAACAAGATTCTCAGAAGTCTGCCATCTAAATGGAGACCTAAAGTGACTGCTATTGAGGAAGCTAAAGATCTAAATACTCTAAGTATTGAAGATCTTATAAGCTCTCTCAAAGTGCATGAACTGGGACTCAATGAAGATGAACCTGTTAGAAAGTCTATAACACTTAAATCTAAAGGAAAGTCATTAAAAGCTTTAAAAGCTATAGAATCTGATGAAGAATCTCCTGAGGGAAGTTCTGAAGAAGATTCAGAAGCTGAGGAGCTGGAAATGTTTTCTAAAAGGTTTCAATACTTGATGAAGAGACAAAAGAAATCTTCTAACAGAAGCAGTAACTTCAAAGGATCTGGTTCCAAGAAGGAAGAACAGAAGGGTTGCTTCAACAGCAAGAAAACTGGTCATTTCATAATTGATTGTCCAAAACTTCAAAAGGACAAATCAAAGGAGAAATTCAGAAGGACCAACTCAAAGTCAGGCAACCTCAAAGACAGATTCAAGAAAAGTCTTATGGCTACATGGGATGAGCTTGACAATGAATCTGAGTCTGAGAAGGAAGATGGAGAAGAAGCAAATCTCGCTCTTGTTACTACAACATCTTCTGATACAGAGTCAGGTTCAGACTCTGAAGATGAAGATGAGGTATATTCTGAACTCACTTGTTCTGAACTTGTTGATACAGTTAAGGATCTTATGAACCATCTCAGAAGCAAGTTGAGTCAATTAAAATCTTTGAAAAAGAAACATAATTTGCTGGCTGATGAGAATCTCCAACTTCAGAATCACATCAATGAGATTGATGAAGAAGTTAGAGAACTCAGAGAAATGGTTCATAAGAAACCTGATGAAGTTCCAAGTGAACATGAAATTGCTCTTCAGACCTAATTGGAATCAACAGAAGTAAAGTTGCTTCTATGATTTATAATATTAACAGAAATAGGGGAGAAGGTATTGGTTTCAAAAATGATCCTTTCAGTCATTCAAAAGAAACAAACCTACCATCCTGTTATGGAGATATTATGAAAGGCACTGAGGTGTGCTTTGTATCTGCATCTGACATTTCTGAGAAACTGAATTCATCAGAAAATGAAACTGCTAAACCTGAGGTTCTGAGCAACTCAGAATCCAAAACTTCTGAACCTAAGGGAAAGATAAAGGCAGAATCTAAAACTTTGCCAAAGTCTAAACCAAAAGGTTCTAAGTCTAAGACTATGAGGAAAACAAACTTTAAATCTGAAAAGGTTCAAAGTCTGAAGAGTTCAGAACCTAAGACAAGCAAGTCTCAGACTCCGAAAAATTCAGACTCACATTTTCAAAAGGTTGTGTTTGTAAAACCTTCAAGGAATACTAAACCAGTTTACACAAAACCTTTTAAATCTCAGAAAGTCAGACCAAAGGTGCAAAGGAAGTCATATCCTTTCAGAACTAACCAAAGAGGACCCATAAAGATATGGGTACCTAAGTCTGAAATCATTTCTATTGCAGATATGCTTAACAGTCAAAGAAAAGGAGAAGTCTTGGTTCCTGGACAGTGGTTGCTCGCATCACATGACAGGAGAAAAGTCTATGTTCCAAACCCTGACCATGAAAGAGGGAGGAACTGTGGGATCTGGAGGAAACCAAAAAGACTAGATCATTGGTACTGAGCTATTGAGAGCTTTGCAGATCTTCAGCTCTCAGAGTAAACTTCAGAACCTGAACAGATTTCTGAGTCTAAAGAAAGTCCAGAAGCTGAAAATCCTCTAGAAGCTGGAAAAACTCTCAGATGCTGACACTCCTCCTGAAGCTAATCAGATCAAGATGTTTCTGAACAAGGTCTTAATGATTCTCAAGAAGCAAATCCACCCAGAAACTCATTCAAGTACAAGTCTTCACATCCTAAAGAGTTAATCATTGGAAACAAGGATGGTCCAAGAAAGACCAGATCAACATTCAGTCAGAATGACTCTTTGCTTGGATTATTGTCAATGATTGAACCTGCAACAGTTGATGAAGCACTTGCAGATGATGGATGGATTGCGGCTATGCAACAAGAACTCAATCAGTTTCAAAGAAATGATGTTTGGGATTTAGTTGCAAAACCAAATCACAAGAACATTGTTGGAACAAAATGGGTGTTCAGAAACAAACTGAATGAACAAGGAGAGGTAGATCAGAAGCTCTACAGAGGTATGATTGGATCTCTGTTATACTTAATAGCTTCTATACCATATATTTTATTTAGTGTATGCTTATGTGCAAGATTCCAATCAGATCCTAGAGAATCTCATATGACTGCTGTCAAGAGAATCTTCAGGTATCTGAAGGGAACAACTAATCTTGGACTTCATTATAAGAAATCCTTAGATTATAAGCTGGTTAGATTCTATGATGCTGATTATGCTGGTGACAGGATTGAAAGAAAATCCACCAGTGGAAATTGTCAATTCCTTGGTGAGAATCTGATATCCTGGGCCAGCAAAAGACAATCAACTATTGCATTGTCAACAGCAGAAGCAGAATACATCTCAGCTGCAAGTTGTTGCACATAACTACTCTGGATGAAATATCAGTTGGAAGACTATCAGATTCATGAAAATATCATTCCTATTTTCTGTGACAATACTGCTGCTATCTGTTTGTCTAAAAATCCTATTCTTCATTCAAGAGCCAAGCATATTGAAATTAAACATCATTTTATTAGAGATTATGTTCAGAAGGGTGTTTTGGATATTCAATTCATTGATACTGATCATCAATGGGCTGATATATTTACAAAACCCCTAACATAAGATAGATTTAATTTTATTAAAAAGAAGCTGAACATGCATTTTATCTCTGAAAAAATTGCTTGACTCTAAATAGAAACTGAGAATTTGAAGTTTATCAGAAGCTAAGACTTATCAGACACTCACTTTGAGAGTCTGAAAAAAGTTCAACCTCTGAAGACATCAGAGACTGAGTTTCAGAATCTGAATTTTTGACTTCTGATAAAACTCATTGTAAGTGGACACTTTACACGTGGCCCACTAATGAGAGTGAATCTGAACAATAGTCTAACACATGGTCAGAATCTGATAAGTAATAACTGCTGGGCAGTGATGAGTTAGTTTTGAAAGTTGTATTTTGCGCCCTCCTAAAGTCATTAATGTGCAGTTGTGTTTAATGTTTTTCTGTTTTCAGTTTCTGAAACGTTTTAAAACACTTTCACACTTTCATTTTCTCATCTTACACGTTCAGTTTTCAAACCCTTTTAAAAACTCTCAAACGTTTTCTGAAAGAGTTCAGTAGTACTGAACCATATGCTCTGAACAATTCTGTCTGAAAGAGTCCAGTGGTACTGAACAAAATGCTCTGAACATTTTTATCTCACGTTTTAACTCTCTTGTGTCTTAAATTCTTGAATTTTCTTTTTGTTGATGACAAAAGGGGGAGTAAAAGTAACAAGTATTTCAGGCTCTGAGCCATATCAGAACATAAGTTAATTATTGGAGATTAATTAACTTAGGAGAACATCTTCTCATCTCTAAGCCTCTGATTAATTCTTTGTGAGATAATTCTGTGAAAAATCACTGAGAAACAATTTGGATTTTTCACCTTTTGATTTAAATGAAATTTAATTAACCTGGATAAGACTCAGGGGGAGCTTACAAACCTCACCTTGTGAATTATCAGACTCAGAGGGAGCTTACAAACCTCAGACCCTGAAGTCAACTTGTTAATTAAATTAACAACAATCTTCTATTAATACTTGTGTTTGTCATCATCAAAAAGGGGGAGATTGTTGGAACAAAATGTATGAACAAGTCCCTTTTGAGTTTTGATGATAACAAAGTGTTAAAAAGAAAATTGGATATGCTAATGCTTGTTCTAGTGTACAGGACCATATACTGAAAGTTATGTATCTAACAGTGGTTCTGAAAGATCAAGTTAAGAGCAGAAGGAAAATATTGAAGCTTGTGTTGCGTCTGAAGGTCAGCGTCTGAAGGTCAGCTTCTAAAGAACTGCGTCTGATGAACAGTGCGTCTGAAGAACTACTTCTGAAGAACTGCGTCTGATGAACAGTGCGTCTGAAGACCAGCTTCTGATGAATAGTGTCTGAAGATCAACTTCTAAAGAACTGCGTATTAAGACTGGGAGTCTGAGTCTGAGTCTGAAGGAAACGCAGAAGTCAACAGTACAGTACGACAGAAATCTCAGAGTCAGAACCGCTCTCTGCAACCCTTGTCTCCTTGGACGAAACACTCAACCCTGTTTTAAGGAAACATTTCAAAACGTGTTCCTCTGTTTCGCACACCATAACAGGAAGGAATTAATGTTGGCTGAAGCTTCAATTCCAACGACTCTTTTGATGACCTGGCATAATAGAAAGTCTCTTACTTTGTGTTTGAGCATAAGAAGTCTCTTACTTAGTGTTTGAGCATTTGGAAGTCTCTTACTTTGTGTTTGAGCATAGGAAGTCTCTTGCTTTGTGCTTGAGCAATTGTAATCTTTGTGATTATAGTGAAAAATCTCTTGTAAGTGACAAGGGGACTGGCTTTCAAAACCAACTCATTTCTATTGCACCAAATTCTTTCTAAAATAACAGCAAACACAATATTCCAATTCCCAGCACCATAGGATTTTCCTGCAACGTAAACCAATCTTCCAAATTAGACCTTAGGAATAAAGGATCGTTGTCAGCCTGTCTGAAATATCTCCAAGTCTGCATCGCCTGCCCACAGTCTCTGAACACGTGAAGGAGCGTCTCAGATTCCAGATTGCAGATCTAGCACAAGTCATTAACCAGTCATGTTTCGCCTGCTCTCCAAATGATATTTTATTCGGCCACCCTTTGCAAATTCCCTGCCAAAATTTCGAGTCAGGTATATTACTTCTGATTGTAGGCACAATATCTTAACCACGCCTATATGATATGCATAAAAATTATTGATATTTTGGTTCAAGATCGTAGTGTCATACATATCATATTATTCATATCCTTCAAGTTATTTAACTATAACCGTTTGAGAGATTTCAGATCTTAAAAATGTAAGTTGTTCGAGGCCTAAAAGTTACAATCAAATAACTTAAAGGGCCTAAGTGTTACGAAAAATACATAAAAGACTAACTTGTAACAATTAAATAACTTAAAAGTGATACGAAAAACTTAAAGAATCGTGATGTTGCAATTAGGTAACTAAAATGATCTAGAGTGTAATTTAACATTTTCATTTTGTGTCTGGAGGGCAGCAAGAGGAGTGTTACCTACCCCACAAAGACTTCAACACCGAGGGGTACCATGCACAAATAAATGCATCTTTTGTTAGCATAATTATGAAAACAATTGACATGTGTTCTTTGGACGTCGGAAAACGCAAAAGTGTGCAGAAGTTGTATCATCTAATCATGATTTAAATTCATTACTTTAAAAACTTTTAAGGTAGGATGACTATTAAATAAATTTTTAGTTTATATTTAAAATATTGTTAAGTATTTAAACCGCACTCGTTGAGAATTTTATATGTTTATATATGCAGAAGAAAATTTGTATGTACTGATATATGAAAGTCGATATGATAAAATATTGAAAACTCATGATTATTTTCAATATACAAACATCAATGTAGTGTTTCTATTAAATAAATTTTTATTTTATATGCAAAACACCGTTTTATGTTTGTTTAACGATTATAAAATTAAGGAGATTATGAATTTTAATAAGGACGATTATGAAATTTTGTTGAACTTCAATTTTTATATATTGTTAGTAGATATGACCATTATTCGTAATTAATTTTTTAAAAACAAATAAATTAGTTTCATAGTTATCCGTGGAAATTGATTACCCTTATGATGATCATTATCCGTAAATCATTTTTAAAAAACAAATAAATTAAATTTTGCAAAATGATCATTCTGCACATAGAATTAAAGAAATCATGAGTTTTAATAAGGACAATTATGAAATTTTGCTGGATTTCGATTTTTATAGATGATTGTTAGTAGATATCAAAGTGATATATCCCCAATCAAAGTGATATATGTATATATAAAATTATCCCATTTAAAAAAAGATAGGAGTAATTAAATTATAAAAATATTTTAAAAATGATTATCCATTTTCCAATCGTATTCACTCTAAATAGACTTTTAACAAATTTAATCCAAAAAAAAATTCAAATAAACTAATACTATTAGACACGTTTACAAAATAGCTAGTTCCAGTCTTAGGAACCATACACACACCACAAACTAATATCAACCGTCCATATCAAACACAATCAACGGCAACAAACATCTATCCGCGTCATTGAATCTGATTGGTCCATTCATCCCCATCTCACAATATAAAAACCTCGTTACCATCCTCAATTCATAACTCTGAATAATTCATCCATCTTCTCTCACCGATTCAAAAACTTCACCTTTCTCGAAATCTCTCTTTTTTCGATTTCGATTTCGTTCTCAATTTCATCATCGATGGCTGGTAGAGGCAAAACCCTAGGTTCCGGTGCTGCGAAGAAAGCCACCTCAAGAAGCAGCAAAGCCGGTCTTCAATTCCCCGTTGGCCGTATCGCTCGTTTCCTCAAGGCCGGAAAATACGCTGAACGTGTTGGTGCTGGTGCTCCTGTTTACCTCGCCGCTGTCCTTGAATATCTCGCCGCTGAGGTATTTTCCATCACCGCCTTCTTTCACCTTCAATTTCACACACATCGCTAGATCTAGGGTTTCATAGCACAATTAGGTTTCTCCAATTTTAGTAATTATTATTCATAATTTTTTATTAATTTCAAATTAAATTGAATATTTTTGATGAATTTGAAGTGATTTGGATTGATTAGGGTTTTGAATTGAATTTGTTGTTTTTGTGATTAGGTTTTGGAATTGGCAGGAAATGCTGCAAGGGATAACAAGAAGACAAGAATTGTACCAAGGCACATTCAATTGGCTGTGAGGAATGATGAAGAATTGAGCAAGCTTCTTGGTGATGTTACTATTGCTAATGGTGGTGTTATGCCAAATATTCACAACCTTTTGCTTCCGAAGAAAACTGGTGGTTCTTCAAAGGGTGCTGCTGCTGAAGATGAATGAATGATTCGTAGTTCTTAGATGAAAAAACTTTTGAAGAATCAGTTGTTACATTTAGTTTATTAATTGTATTTGGTTTGGTATTAAATGTGTCTTGATCTTTGTAGTTCTAGTTAGGTGTTTAGTTAATGATGTTTATGTGGATATATTTATCTAAGCTTGCTCCTTTGGAAGAGATTAATGAAAATTCATGAATTTGTCCTTTTTAGTATTTGAATATTTCTCAGTTTTTTAGTTAATGTTTGTGAAATTTGTATTTCTGATTCTTTTTTAGTTTATATATCGACTGTTACTATCATCATGGCCATTTTTGAAGTGAAGATTGTTTAAACAAGTGATAAGGAATCGTAAATTTGGATTTTGTGTTTGAATTTTGCTGTTATGTGATATTTATATGTTCATCATCATTTTGCTGTTGGTATACTGTTGAAAGGTTTATATTTGGAATTTGAATGCAATTGGAGTAATTTGATTTGGTGTTGAATACAGTTGGAGTTGTAGGGTTTGTACATTTTAGATTGTGATATATAAATTCTCAGCATTTGGTGTCAAGATGATTTTCTTATAACATTTGGATGATGTTTTATTTGATTACTTGGGATGTTTGTTTTGTTTCTGTTGTTTTACATAATACAACATTTGGATGCTTTTGAAATCTATCCTCACATCACATATTAACATAGCTTTGTGAGTAAGGTAATGTTTTGAAATGGTAGCTTCCATATAGGGCTGTTTTGAAGTAGGAAAATTGCATTCACTCCTTTTGAATAAATGCTTTTTACTTTATTGAGAAAATGAATTGATGACCCCTCTTAATTATCTTTAAATGAACTCACATATTTATCTCTATTTTACATAATATAAGGGTGTTTTGTAATCAATAAGAAGTTTAAAGAATTAAAAGGGGTCATTAGATTTTAGATTTTAATTTGTAAAAAAATGAATGAAGTTAAAAAAATATCACTAATTATCAATAATTTTATGGAAATTGATTAAAAATATACCATGTTCATATATAAATGAAACAGTACTTGTCTGTCAGTTAGGAAAATCAAATAAACGAACTACTATAGTGAAAACTTACATCACTACTTATCTAGAATTGGTTTTTTCACGAGTAAATTATGAATCTAATCCCAACCGACCAACAATAATGACGTTCATAAGTCATAACAACTGTTCTGCATGATGTCAGCTCCTTGCAAGTTTATGTGCATTTGAAAATTTCAGTTTGAGGAGCATTAATGCTATGCATTCCAAGTCTATCTACATTTGAATATTTTAGTTAGAGGAGCATTAATGCTATGCAACTTAAACCATTAAATAAGATACACAACTTAACCATCTTTCTACAAAAGGAAAGCCAACAATGACTCTACTACATACATTCAAATTATCAATGATCAACAACACAATCACCCATTTCAAAGATTAGACAAGTAAGCAATCAAATAGTCATGTCTATGTCACAATGCTATAATAAGTAATGACATGACTATATGAAGAAAAAAAAAAATTACAGTACAACTTCCAGCTTGAATTGAACCTATGGACTGTCATCATCTGAACTAAAATCATCCACTCTCCTATCTACCACTGCTGGAAACAATCGCTCGCGAAAATCTGACGGCGGTGGACGACGAGTTTCTGACTTTGATGAACCTCTAGAACTAGCAGTATCTTGTTTCACATTCTTTGTTGTTGGTTTCTTTGGTGCTCTTTGAATCTCTTTGCACACCTTATCCAACATTATTAAGAAATCACGTACTATTACAAACAATCTCAACCCTTCATCTCTTCCTGCACTCCCATGAAAATAATCACCAGTACTCTTCACAAGAGCCATGATTTTCTTTTCTTCTTCTAACAAACTTGTGACATCAGCCTCAGCTTTCTCCACAAAACCCTTAACGGTCTCGTAAAACCCCTTATCACCGTCTAAATTGTTTGCCATCTCTTTGTTTATGAAATCTCTTGTTTTTATAAGACCATGGCCTAATCTAGCTGTTGTTCCTGTTAAACCATCAGCATCTAATGCTGCCGCTTTCTTCACATTCTCAAGCTCACTGCTCAAACGCGAAACAACTTGAAGACCGAGTTCGCGGTAATGTTCTTCTGATTCAAGATTAATGTCTTCAAGAAGGTCCTCGGTTTTTATACTAGAGAAACTACTACTCTCTTTTATCACTCGGGCTGCTCTTAATCCTTCGGTTCGGATTATCTCTTGAACAACAAAGTGTAAGAGTGTGATTTTTCCATCTACTCCTTTTACATCAGATAGTTTTAATAGTGTATCAAGTTTGAATGCAAGTGCACCTCCTCGAAATGTTCCATCGTTCATTCGGTTTCCTGTTTTAAGAACAGCTTCAAGAAGCTTGAGGAATAGTCTACTGTTTCTTAGTTCCTTACTAGCAACCTGCAATTAGATGAAGGAATGAATCCAATTGGTTTTCATTTTGATAAATAAAAAGCGTGAAGCATGGACACAGACACATATACCTGACATGAACATTGATAGTCTAACATTGACATGTAAACATCGATAATAATGTAAAAAAGTGGTAGTAATTGAATGTTACCACATCAATGGGAGGATGTCGTGTTGACGTTAGACAACTAACACACAAGACATGTTACAATCTGAAGCATCGGTGCTAAGCACATGACTATCATGTAAGATTAAGACTATAGAGTATAAGCAATGCATCAAATGAGTGATAAAATTTAGAGATCCTACCTCTAAAGTTGCGAAAGACTCTCGGGTAATGGCGAGTTCCTCTTGAAGAGTACTCATGTAAAGCAATGCTTCCATTCGTTTAAAAGCAAATGGAATCTCAACCAGAGATTTCAGGAACCGATCAGCAGGACCAAGTTGAGAAAGACCACCACTGAAAAGTCTAAGCTTTAGTTCTTCTTCTGAAGTTGGTGCCATCTTCATCAGGGTTTGAAGGAATTCTGGTGGGAGCTCATTTCCTGATCAACCAAAAACATATCAAAGCTATCATACAACTGGAATTCTGGTGACAATAAACTATATTTGTTTTGCATTTCTATGTAAGGAGCTACTTTGACCAATATCCAGAAGGATCTCTGTGTGAATGTATCCTTATGAAGTATTGGCACAAACCCAACCACTAGACACTGAGAAGTCGTCATCGATAATAATTTGATGGAACAGTTGAATATAACCATGTGTCCATGTCAGATACTGACACATATCGGACACCGGACATGCCTTTAAAGTGAAGGGCCAATGCTAAGGTACGTACTAATCAAAAGTTAGAACTAATCTACCATACTAAATCCTCCCCAAGTGCATGAAAAGTATGCTAGTTTCAAATAATTTAATTGGTACTACAGATATATGAAATTAACTCTAGGCTTCTATTGATACATAATTCATAAAGTTTGCATATTAAAGCAACAATTACTAATTAGTGATACACCAGAGAATCTGATGATGCTATTATTATCATTATTATTTTCTTCTTGTAGCTATATGCATTTTTAGAAGAAAATTGAAGGAACAGATAAAAAAAACCTTCAAGTAGTGCATCACGAACTTCTTCTAGTGTCACGTTTAATGCTCGCAAGAGAATTGATAAATTTTGTGCTTTCTTTGAGTCAATGATTTGGATATACTGAGGTGTTGAATCACGGAAGGAAGACTCTTTCTTCTGTCCACCTTTGTTTTTATCCATTGATTGAGTAGTATATCCAAAAAGCGATTCCATCATTTCTTCATTAAACCTGTCACATATTCATCATCAACAACAACAATAGCTATGGTAAATTATTTTTCATCTGCATCAGACGAAGATGTCAGCTCAGTAGTAAGAGTTCGGAATTATAATATCAAGGGGTAGAGTTGAAATTTCCTCGAAAACAATTGTAAAATGATCATTAGTACTATTTTAATTAAAAAAGAAGAAGATTAATCACTCACTGGAATGATCCTGCTTTGAGTTGATTCCAAACCATAGTTTGATCTGAGTTTGCTTGAACCTTATCCCAAAAAAAAGGTTTTAACTTAGTTTTAGGACCATCACCTTCACCTTCTGAACCAACACCAACCTTCTCTTGAACTTTTGATCCACCAGCTAAAGGTCTAGGACCCTTTTGGCCAAATGGTGGAGGAGCTCTTGAAGGACCTACACCACTCTTAGGAGGTGGTGGTGGACGAGGACCGCCCGGTTTTGCACCAGGTGGTGGTGGTGGAGGAGGCTTAGGACCACTATTTCCAGGTTTTGGTGGTGGAGGTGGAGGAGGGCCGCCACCACTAGGCCTCGGTAGTGCGGGAGGAATGACACCACTGCTAGGCATTTCTATTCCAGGAGGCGGAGGAGGTGGAGGAGGATTAACGGCAAAATCAGAAGTCTTAACTGACTGTGGTTCAGGTGAAAGAGGATCAGATCTTCCAGGAGGAGGTTTCAAAGGTGGAATACCATTTCCTACCCTACCAGGTGGAGGTTTAAGGTCAAATGATGGTCTTGGAGCATCTTCTTGCATTGAGTTCTTTTTGTCATCAACAAAAGTATTACTTATTGATTGGATACCATGTTTTTCCTCATTTAGTGAATTTTTTGAAGGGTTATTATTTGAAGAAGAACCTGTAATTAAGATTCAAGTACATCATGTCAAGACTAGTATATCATCATAGGCTTAATTGTAATTCCAGTCCCCCTATTTTTCCGTATTTACAACTTTGATCGCTCAATTTGATTCCCCTAATTTCAAAATAAGTGACATTTTCTCGACCTTTGCATTCACGGTTGGTTTTTTATTACATGGCAAGTGAGTTACTTATGTGGCATATATGGTTGATTTTGGTCACCCTATTTGAAGAACCCACCTAGAGAGTGTTGCACCATCAACCAAGTATCCACATAAGCATCTCACTGGTCATCATCAAAATTCAGTCTCAAAATGTATAAGTGGGGGAAAAGTCAAATAATTTTTAAAATCATGGATTTAGAAACAGGGAACTGAAATTGTGAATGAGAAAAATCGAAGAGACGAAAATTGCATTTAACCCTATAACATTTTAAAAAGGTGTTACTTGTGAGAGAATGATTTTTTTTGTTATATACCAACAGAGTAATCACTCCTGCTCAGGCTGAGAAGTGGCCTTTCATCAGTTTGTCTAACTCTACCACTTCCACAACATCTACAACAACATAAAAAGAGAAATGCTGCAAATATAAATGTCACCAATGCGGTTATAGCTATGGCATGCATAACAGTTTTCTTGTGATCCCTACTCTTAGAGTCTTTAGATTTCGACTTCTTCGATGGTTTATCAGAATCACCACCACTTTTGGATTTTTTAGATGATCCATTTTCATTATCCTTGTCTTTTTTTTCTGATAAGTGTCGAGGCGAAACATGACGTAGATATCTTCTGGATGAAACCAATCCCACATAAGCATTGTTTTTTCTCAAACAGTTAAGAAAGTTTTGTTTCAAATGTGGATTGCAAGTACTAATCAATTTTTGTATGTCTTCTCTTGATATTGATCTGATTTCTGAGCTAATTTCATCGGTGCTACTTGGTGATTCCTTTGGTATGCATAAGCCAAGATCTCCAATATCTTTCCTTAAATGAATCAAATCTTCCTTGCAATTATTCCATAGCATCTCTGCCTGAAGTCATGAAACTATAACCCGTTTTAGAGTCCACTCATGTAAGAAATGGTTACAAAATAGTTAAAGCATTTTAACTTTGTAGTAAGTCACTTTAACAATAATTACATGAGGAAATGCTCAAGCTTAGTGTATGCTCATTCACATCATGTGGAAGTTTATTGAACTTCACATTTGAAATCTGGTTGAAGTAGAAGCATAAATATATCCTTAAATCGCAAAACCTTTCTTTATCAATTAAGCGCCTAATTTGACACAAAACCATATGAAATTACATAACAAAACCATATGAAATCATTCATATGAAAACATAAGCAATCATGTTGCACAATGAAATATTGCAATTATATGACCTCTGCTAATCCTCAAGACACTTGGAAGACTAGATTTTGCAACTAATGGAAAAGAACACAAACCCTAGCCATATAAAGTGTTACATTCCCACATTATATGAGAGACATCTCTCACCTTACAAGTTGATTTTTTAGGGTTGAGCTAAGGTTCATCCGAATTTTAATATGATATCAGAGCCTATTCAAAATATATTGGACCACCCAATATCAAATCACCCATATCACACTTCAATTGTTTGGTCGTGGACGTGATGGTGTGTGTGATGAGATATAGGAGGCATGCTTTTGTATGATTGGATTAGGTCCAACCCAAATTTTAAGATAGTATCAGAACCTAACTAAGATCCACTATGTCACCCGTTATTAGACCACACATGTCACACTCCAAATATTTAGTAGGGCAAGTTTAGTATCACATGTATGTTACTATGTCATGTCCACTTAAATTTTCCTCAAATATTTCGGTTGAGGGTGTTAAATAATGAAAGTATTTGGACTTAAAAGGCTACCTAAATGGAAATAACTAGTGAAGTGAGTCTCACCGTATCCTCATCCAATAGTCCAGATGCAGGATCAAATAGTTGGCTAATGAATTCTTCATCTGTTTCCCTGTGTTCTTCAATGCTTATAGCTGCTACAATATTGAGAACCAAAACAATGCAAAAAGTACACTTTATGACACCCATATACTGTTGAATTATTACCATTGTGCTTCAAATGCTTCTTGTAACATCGAGGCCCATAAAATGTCTATATTGCCTTCATCATCCAAAAATCTATCATTTTTCATTATAGCTATATATATCACTTTCATGAAGGCATGCATAAATTCACCAATTCTCACCAAGGATGTAGGAAGCAGAATCAAAATTCTGAAATCACATGCAAAAAAAAAAAAAACCAATAACTCTTACAATAATAAATTGCCAATTTATTGCACATTCAATAAAAACTAATAATTGTTACAAATCATAAATTAAAACCAACCTGAAATTCCAAATGTGAATGCAAAGATTCACAAAAGAGGTATTTTTGGTATGCGACAAGGATCAAATCCAAGGAAAGGAACATAAAACACACGTGGTGTTGAATGAATGAAAAAAAAAAAGACAATGTGTGACAATGTTGTTGATTATGAGATAATGTTGGAAAATGTAGCAATGATGTTGTTTTTCTTTTTTTAAGGTTGTAATGTAACAATGAGTTTCATATATTATAGTGATGATGAAGTTGGTGAATGTTTAGGAATGTGATGATGATGGGAAAATTGTTTGGCGCGAGAACCCTTCACGCACAGGGCCGTCCTATGAATTCTTCTTGATTATTAGGACATTGGCACCTACTCAGGAACACAGATTTTTCCTTTTAAGCCTTTCTTTCTCTTTCTCTCATTTTCTTTTTGCTATTTTCTTTTTCACTTTTTTTCTTTCCTGCAAATCTTTTTTTTTTTTTTATTTTTCTCATAATTTTCTAATTTTACTTTAAAATTCATTGACCGTAGCATTGTAAAATTAGAGATTCATTATTACTACTATTACCTCTTTTTTTTTAATTTTTTTTACTTGAAAGGTTCTTTTATTTATTATTATGACCTCTCTACCTTTGTCTATGTTACTCATAACACAAAAATAATGAAAACATATTCATTGAGATTAAAAAAACAAAAAAAAAATTAGTCTAGCAATTGAATCAGAGAACTGTTATTTATCTTTTAATGGAACTCTAAATTACTACTCCCTCCCTCCGTTTCAAAATATATGTCGCAATTTTACAATGTGCACTACTCACATAACTTACTTTGACCGTATTTTTTTAACTAATATATAAATACAACTGTTAGCATGTAAGATGTTGTTTGATTTATCTCGATGAATATTTTCAAAATATCAAATTTTTATAATTTTTTATTATATATAATTAAAGATATTAATGATCAAAATTGTGTATTGACATGTGTGTAGTGATTGACTGCGACATGTATTTTGAAACGGAATGAGTAATATTAATTTATCTTAAAAGTCAATTTTAATACTCTAGTTTTGTTGAAATTGATCAACATTTCATTGGGATTGTATCCTCTCCATTCTATTAAATTATAGGCTAAATTACATCGAATGTCATTTAAGTTATTTAAATGTAATAAATTGGTCTTTTAAGTTTTTTTTCGTACCACTTACGTCCTTTAAGTTATTTAGTTATAATAACAAGTTACCCCTTTTAGTATTTTTCGTAACACTTAAGTCATTTAAGTTATTTAATTGTAACTTTTAAGCCCCAAATAACTTACATTTTTAAGATATGAAATTCCCCAAAATTGTTACGGTTAAATAACTTAAAGGACCTAATTGTACAAAAAAAAAATTTAAAGGACAAACTTGTTACAATAAATTAACTTAAAGCATCTAAGTGGAACGAAAAGAACTTAAATGATCAATTGGTTACAATTAAATAACTTAAAGAACCTACAATGTAATTTTACTTGTCTCTCTTACCTTCTTTCTCTTGTTTTGTTTTTCCTATAGTTTCTTTTTTGGAACACGAAAGTTAGTTGAGTTTGGACTCTGAAACTGGGAGCTCATCATGGTCAGAGCAAACCTTGGAAGATTTCTTTTTAGGCCCTCTTCATATCTCTTTAGACCCCCTAAAATTATAAATTTGTCCTTAATAACACGTCTTGTAGATATCTACCGGATGTTCATTTTAAAAAATTTCATTTTGTACATTCGGTAGATAACTACTGGCTGTTCATTTTAAAAATTTCCATTTTATACATCCGGTAGATAACTACCGGATGTTCATTTTAAAAAATTTGATTTTGTACCTCCGGTAGATAACTGCCGGAATATTCATTATATAAACCAGATTGCAGTTTTTAAGCAGTTATTTCCTATTTTGCACTCAACTTGAATATGCTTCTAAACCTTATGATTTTGGAGTGATTTTTTGTGTTTTCATCACAATTAATAGAACAAATAGTATCAATCTTCACTCAGTTCCGATCAATTAGTAGGTTTGGTGGGTTTTGATGATGGTGGATAATTGGACGATGAGGATTCAATGTTCGCGTGGGGTACTGAGATGGTTGAGATTGGTGGTTCGGTTAGGTATGAATTGGGTTAGGTAATCAAAGTGAAATGGTGGAGGAAGTGAGCTGGTGGAGAGATGCGAGAAAATGAGAGAGAAAGTTTGGATGATGTCTCTTTGTTATGTAAAAAAAAGGTTAAATAGGCAATAATACGGTAGTTATCTACCAGAGGTACAAAATGGAATTTTTAAAATGAACATCTGGTAGTTATCTACCAGAGGTAGAAAATGAATTTTTTAAAATGAACATCCGATAGTTATCTACTGAACGTGTTATTAAAGACAATTTCGTAATTTTAGACGGCCTCAAAAGATATGAGGGGGGCCTAAAAAGAAATCTTCCAAACTTAAAAGCTCAAAATATTTACAAAGGTATTTACAGATCGTCCACCAAAGAGGTTATCACTTTGGCAACATAAGTTGAACTAACAATCTTGTAGGTAAGTCAACTCCTTCCCAACTAAGCAAACATTCGTCGACTTTTCCTATCGATTTTGTCTCTCTTGCATTTGCATGAGAGGGTCCGTTGCATATTTAATCTTCATTTGTGAAAGAATATATAGTAAGAATAATTTAATAGAATATATATTCTCTACATATTATTAGGGTCTAAATATTCTCTACCAGAGACATAGACATTATATGTAGGAGTTGAAGTTCGAATATCAAATTTCTTACTTCTCCACACTTAAAGTATGTGAATTAAGTCACTAGACTATTTAACAAAATAATAATTATCATATTATGAAAGGATATACATATTTAATCTATATTTCTACTACTTTTTTTTAAATTAACTTATTTGAGATATCTAAATATAAGATAACTAAATATAAAATATACTTATAAAAAATTTGGGTTAGCCAAAGCAACCGCAAGGTCCTTCAAGCCTCCGTGTGTTTAGCAAAAGATATTATACTCCTACAATGTAGTTAACTAAACTTTGAGTCCTGACTGCATTTAGTTATGACACATCTTAAATAGAATTACCGCCAATGAAAAGAAGATACTAAGAAATTACAAAAGGGCATATTACACGTGTACTTATTCTCATTAATATGCCCTTTTGTTTAGTGGATTCTCATCGATAAGTTTTGTGAAAATTATGTGAAATGAAGTGAGTTATAAATACAAATCACTTATATTTTCGTAACTCACTAGTTCATTTTCTCTCTATCTCTCTTCCCACCAACTTATTACATCTATCATTTTATTCTCTTTATTTCTTTCTCTATGGTCGTAGATTGAGATTTGGGTTTCTAAAAGTAATTTTCCATAAATATTCCCTCCATTTTGAATTTTAGTACTTTTAACATACTTCATTCATCTCACAATAATTGTCATATTTAACTACTCCAAACATATTAAGAAAATATGATATATGAATGAAATAAAATGATGATTTTACTAAATAAATCTTGTTAACCATCGATATATTTCCATTATCATAAATGCAAAGTAAACAATAACAACTTGGAAGTGACCCATGATATAAATTAGAGGGTACAATTGAAAAAAAAAATCAATTAAAATTTAAAAATGACACCATTTCCGAGACAAATTCTCTTGTAAATGTGACAATTACTACTCCCTCCGTCCCAAATTGTATGACGTTTTGGGCATTTCACACGTATTAAGAAATATAATTAATTTTGTGTGGGAAAGAGATATTAGGAGTTGTTTTACAAAATTGTCCTTAATAAATGATATGGGAAAGATAAATTAAAGAATTGAAAAAATATAGAGTAATAAATAGTTAAGGATATAATAGGAAAAATAACATTAATGTTTCATTGGTATTGTAAAGCGACATATAATTTGGGACAAATTTTTTTTCCATAACGACATACAATTTGGGACGGAGGGAGTATGTAATAGGAGTATTACAGAGGGAGTGTTACTTTTTCTACGGTTGTTTTAGGAGTTTAATTTTAATTGTTCGTTGTTTTTCAATCATACCATTGGAGTATGTTTTGATGATGAAGTTTATCGAGGTAATATAATTTTAAAGGTAATTCAATTTCTTCAAAGTAAATTTTATTATTTAATTTAGTGGTGCCCCTAACATGGACCCTTCTGAAAGTGGTTCATCTATAATATGTCATTAAATTTCTTTCAAATTCTGCAAATTGATTCTTATATGTTTAAAAATCTTACATTTATCCTTATATATTTGTTTTTTTTATTTTGCAAATAGATCCCTATATTTTACAAATTTGGTAAATTAGTCCCAATAGAATAAATTAAAAAATAAAAGATAAATGAAGAACTATTGTTATATGACCCATCATCCAAAGTGTCGTTAATATTCGATGGTGTAGAAATTCTAACGTCCATCGAGTAGATTCCTAAGCCTGATTTTGCCACAAAATTGCTAGTCTCTTAAGATGCCCCATACTAAAAAATTAACAATGCCTATTAAGCTCATTGCCATAGATCAAAAGCTGACGGTCCTTACCACAAAAGATATAGTTTATACAGGGAGAAAAATATGCTCATATAGATTATGAATGTCCATCATGACAAAAGTCATACATATTCCTTCCAAGACATGCAATATTCTTTTCACACAACTTTGCTTTGTGGAGAGGCACATCATGAAAAATCTTGAAGTTAATGGAATTTAATGAAAAATCTTGAAAAATGTAAAGCCACTAAAACTATTAGAAAGGACTAATTAATTGTCACTATAAGAAAAACCAGAAATAACAATTCGTGATGAAAAAATAAAATTTCTTTAATAATAACTTGTTAGATTTAGTAACAAAATTAGAGATAAATTTTGTTTTAAAGAATCTCAAAAGATTATACGTGGAAGAAAATGATTTGTAAATGGTGGTTTTTGGCTAAAAATCACAGCGTTGATCATGTTTGATGGTACCTTCATACACTCCAATGACGTGAGTGACAAATTTAAAATGAAGCATATTCTAGTTGGTGACGATGTGCGACTTCTACATTCTAAAAAAGTAAGTATTGAGTTTGAGTCAACCTAAAAGTTTATTGTAAAACAAATTACGCTCTAAAATAAGTAGATAGAAAATTACGCTCTGATTTTTTTTTTTAAAAAAAAAGGTGATAACTCCCAATAGACTTTGTGTAATAAGGAGTTAGAATCCAATTTATTTTCACTAAATTTCAATCCCTCTTTCTTTTCCCAGTGTGTTTTGAGAAGATTGACAATTATTTGAGGCTACCTTGGCATAAATCATTCACAAAGTGCAACATCTATAGCAATATGAAAATTTATGGTGGCATTGGCAACAGTTTTTACTTGGAAAAGTTTTTTTTTTAAAAAAAAGATTGTGCACCGTTTTTCCAAGCAAACCTGCTAATTCCTTATCTGATACCAACAATTTGATGATTTTGTTAAAATTAATCACCATGGCAAAGTCCTTAATTATACTCATTTATCATGTGCAAGCAATATATCTAAAAGAGGGAAGCATCAACTGTCATGTCTTGCACGTGACAAACAGCTAAAAAAACATCTTCAGTGATAGGTGCTAAATCTGTGAAAACAGTAATCCTTAACTAGAGTTTTCCAGAACATTCATTGAATAGAACAAAGCATGTCCCACTTATTTAGTCTAATCTAGTAATTGGCCATTGAAAACAATAATCCACTTATTTAGAGTTAAACAATAAGCTATTGATTTGAGATCGGACGATCAAGATCTATAACTGTATCTCACAATAGGAAATCCAAATCCATTTCTAACAGAAAATTAACATACTTCAATGTCATGACTAAAATATTATGATTCACCAAATCTAAGTAATCAGAATATAATTTAGCAGCAACTATAAAAGAATGACTAGAAATAGAATTGCACAAATATTGCTTATTATAATACACATAATTACAATTTAGCATTCCTAAAAAATTCCTTCATTATGTAAAGCATCAATAACTTGTCACAAGGCTTTAATTTTGATTAGAATCACTTTCCATTTTCTCCATATATTGTGTTAACCATACGTAAGAGGCATGACATGTTTTCTTTTCTCTTTGGAGAGTAGAAAAGTCAAGAAAAGAAAATATTCCTTTATATCTTTACAGCCTTCAAAAATTCCAAAGGAATTTATTCTATGTGTTTTATTATCAGAATAGCTTCTCTTTCACTATAAGAGAAAAGGCCTCAAAACTCTCTCTATATACCAAAAAAGCCTCACAATTTTGTTGAGTCTTTCAGAGAAGAAATTAATGGCTAGTTCTAACAAGAAGGTTGAGGTGATTTTAGATGATCAAACTCCAAATAAATGGTGTGTTTCATTAGGAGATGAAACGTTCAAAAGATTCTTCAGCATGACTAATCCAACAGTTCACAAGGTTTTTGGTGATGGATCACTTTTTAGTCCAATGTTGTTTGGCAAATTCTTTGATCCTTCTGATGCATTTCCTCTATGGGAGTTTGAGTCAGATATTTTGTTATCTCATCTAAGAAGTTCCAACCAAACCACTGTGGATTGGCATCAAACAGATGAAGGCTATATGTTAAAAGCTGAAATACCAGGTAACAAAAATTACAATGCATTTATTTTTCATATTTTCTGATCTAATTTTCACTTAACCTAATAAAATAAGAGAAATAAAAAAAAAAATTTGAGGGAAAGAGAAATAAAAGTCGTAACCATTCATCTGTGTGATGTTAAATGTTAATCATCACACAAATGAAGGCTATATGAAAATTGAACATGTTTTGAGAAAGTAAACAAGCCCTTAACTTTACATTTTCAATTTCTCACTTCACATACTCTATGTAAACTGAACTTGTGCTAAACAAAAATGAAATGATCAAACTGCATCATCATTTTTAAATCCTGGAAGAAAAAAAAAGAGTAACTAAAATATATCTCAAATTTGGAGGAACTATTTATTAAATTTGCAGGCACGAAATTATTTGAAACAAGGGAGAAGCCATCAAATTTTCTTTACTAGATGTTATTATTACATATAAACAGGTACCTTCTTATATAGTGAATCTTTCAATCAAATAAACGATTAAATCAACTTGGGTAGGTAGAACCGTAGAAGTGCATGAGGCAAAATTTAGCTAGTGTGTTTGGATAAGGAAATTTTATGAGGTAATGTAATTTCAGAGGATAATGCATATGTTTCAATATGGATTATTTTGTTTTGATAATAAATTTGAAGAATTTTCAAAATAAAGAGATTTTATAAGGTTTTGTGAACACGAAATTTAGAGAATTTCAAATACTACCTAAAACCTAAGAATTTGAATTTCCATATCATATGGACTTGGTAGTATGGGGTGCCCAAATCCCACATGGAATAGTATGAGATATTTGCTGGAAGTAGCTTGGTTCTTCCCCCTTAATAGCTAGTTTTTAAAGGAGTGTTCCCCATGTCGATGACTCAGAAATGGCTATACCTACAAAGGGGCTGACCACAAAAGCCCGAGTAAAGCATTGTAGAGTATCAGCCTTCGGGATGTTGCCTCTCAGAGACGTTGCTAGGATAAGGACTTCAGTATTATGGGGTGTCAAAGTCCCACATTAAGTAGTATGAGATGTTTGGTGAAAGTAGCTTGGTTCTTCCCCGTTGATAACTAGCTTCTAAGGGAGGGTTCCCCAAGTTCTTAGATACTTATCACCTTCCGTATCATATAAAATGTGAATGTGAATCTCAAATTAGTCCTTATATTTTTTAAATTTTTTTGTAGATTAGTCTTTATAAATATTTAAAGGGTCATGCTAACAAAGATTAGTCCTTAACAAGTGCCCTTTCCATATTTAAAAACTTGCACTCATGTCCCTATTTAATTTTCCAAATTTTACAGATTGATGATCCCTATAATTTTGCTTAGAATTCTCAATTTCCAAGTATTTTCAATTGCCTCATCCAAACACACTCTTAGTGGAAATTTCTGTGACACCAGTTATTTTTCAAAACAGGAACTGGGAAAAACAACATTCAAGTCCATGTTGATAAAGGGAAGGTGGTGGAAATCAGTGGACAATGGAAGCAGCAAAGAGACTCAAAGACAAATGATTGGAGGTGTGGTCATTGGTGGGAGAATGGATATGTAAGAAGGCTTGAGATGCCAGAGGATGCAGATTGGAAGAATTTACAAGCATTCATATATAATGACATATTTTTAGAAATTAAAATGCCAAAGATCCAAAAGGGTTCTGATCATGCTCAAGGATAAGATGTAGCTTGAGATTCAATTATGCAGAAACAGATTAAAATTGAAAAGTGAGTTTGTAACCATCTATGCAAATTGATACTAAACACTTAAGAAAGTTATAACTCTCAAGTATCAATCTAATATCAGTAATTATGAGCATGCCTTGTGATGATGTAATATAAAGATGCAAGAAGAAGGTAATAAAAACAAAATCTTTTGAGTATAAAATTACCTAATGAGCAATTGCTTTTTTAAAAATAGAGTTGTTTATCAATTGTTATTTTCATTGACAGTGATTATCAAAGAACAAAGCAAAGGACTATTGTGAACTACACTTGTAGTGAGGAGATAGATGGATTCAGATTACCTGCTGGAAAAAAAAGCACGTGTTTACATGTAGTAAACGATTTCAGTCATTAATATACCTTACAGACGTATGCCGTGCAGCACGTGTATCTACAAATACAGAATCAAGAAATGCACTACTTGATCGTAGTACATTTTTTTGCACATCAATGTTGATGCGCTGCCACTTCTGTCTACTGTCATCTCATCAAAATGTCTGTCAAAATTTATAAACAAATAAATAAATACAGGAACAACCCACGGAAAAAAGATGCAATTCAAAGAAAAAGGCATAATTGAACAGAGAGGAGATAAATAAATAATGAATTGGGGGGGGGGGGGGGGGGGAGAGACCTGGTGCCAAGGTTTAAGGCGTGGAGAAGATGGAGATGCAGGGTGAGAATACGCGAACTCATGCGCTGATCAAGTTGTAACTATAACCATCTTTGTTTTACAAGCAACTGGGAGAGATAGTGGAAGTTGAGAATCAAATTATGTGAATGTGTAGTTGATAATGTATCCGACTCTCTGAAATCACAAGAATTGTATTTTCCTACTGTACACATAGTAAAACAGTCTAATAAAATTTGAGTTGGAAAGGCTCAGATAGGATCATTGTGACCCCTTATTCCCAATAATCTGAGTCAAATAGTCACCATAAATCATTACAAGAACAATTTCCATTTTTGAAGTGATGAAACCTGAAGGAGTCTCTGACAACAATCATCACACCAACAACCTTAGCCATATACATAATGGCATTGTGACAATCACCACATATTCTCAAATTCTTAAAAACTTGTATCGTCGATTGTCCATTCAAATTAAGTATCATAAATGCAACAGCAAGCTTCTCACTATGGTTACAAAGACTCAGCTCTTTCCTCTTGATTAATATCATGTAGAACATAATCAGTGTCAGGCTTATATCCATCCGCTTTTATTTTCTCAACCAACTCATCCAAAAAGTTTTAGATTTTATAACTCTCCATATTACTTTTGTCTCCAACGACAAAATTGTGAACTCTATTTCCCACATGAAGCCAACTACATTCTGGAGTTTTTGTAATTCTCCTCTCTTTCATCAACATTCTGATATTTGAAGCTTCACTCCATAATTTGGCAGTAACAAGAGTGTTACATAAAGTAACATAATCTTCAGAGTTTGGCTCAATCTCAAATAGTTTGTTAGCTAAAATTTTCGCTAACTCCACATTCTTATAAACCCTACAACCCAAGGAGTGATCTCCAAGAACTAGCAGTTGGTTCCATAGGCATTCTCTGTATAAACTCATATGTCTAGTCGAGGCGACCAGCACGACTATAGATATCAACCACACATGCATAGTGTCTAGCATCAGGTTCAACAAGATGATCCCTACTCATTTAATTGAATATCTTGACTCCTTCCTCTACTAGTCTTGAATGGCTACAGGCAGATAGAACACAAGCAAAAGTAAAAGAATTGGGCTTGACCATTGATAGTAGCATCTTCTCGAAGAGAAAGAGTGCTTCTTTTCCATTCCCGTGCATCGCATTTGCATTGATCATTGTGCTCCAAGCAACAACATCTTTTATAGCAATCATATCGAAGACATTCCTTAAAAACTCAAATCACCGCATTTGGCATACGTATGTAATAGAGTGTTTGTGCATGTCAAGTCCCAAACTTTCCAATGCCTGAAGACATAGCAATGTATGTCCTTGCACATTCTCAAGCTTTCATTGGGTTTAAATCCCATATTTTGCATCTTCCTAAGCATCTCCAATGCCTCCTCTATTCGCCTGTTCTCCATGCATCCACCAATGACAATGTTCCAGGTAGCTTCATTGGTTGAGGAATATTATCAAACAGTTGGTGGGCACGGTTGAAATCTCGCACGTTCAAGGCTTCCCTGAGGAGTTTAAGATCAAGGTGAGAAGGGAGGTTGGTAGAGAGTATGGAAACACCATTTATTTAGTGGAATGATGGAGATAGCTGATTCAAGGTGTATCTTTGAAGGGAAATACGTTTTCAAAAACTTGTTATTTGAGGTGTAACATGAATTAAATAGGGTGTAATTAGAAAAATTCTTAGGGTAAAAAACCAATAGAGACACCAAAAGAGCTTTTTTTTTTAATGTTTTGCAAAATTCCCTTCAACCTCCTTTTATTTAATTAATTAGAGATATTTATGTCAAAAAATAATTAATTGTAATTCTAAAATAGTCTTATAAAAATGTACAAACAAAATTGCAAAAAGATGTTACATACAAGGACAAAGGTTATTATATAGTATACAACACCCTTAGTTTTTTTAATGAGAAATATTAGTAGTTAGTTATTTGATTAATATTTACTTTTGGCTTAAATGCAGTTTCCCCCTCTTATATTTTAAAACGTTGCGATTTTGACCCCCTTATAAAAAAATAGATAGTTTAACCCCTAACTTTACCTTCTTTTGCAAAACCTCAATTTTGACTCGGTCAACGCATACATGACAACTCATTTAGCTGAGCCAAGCGCCACATGTGTATTTTTCGATTAAAAAATAAATAAAAAAGCCACATATGCATCAAAGTAATTAAATAAATAGGAAAAAAAGAAAAATAATAATTTCAAATTTAGGAAAATCATCTTAAGAGCAACTCATCCAACAAATCATTTTAAAACCCACAAAATCATTCATCTTTAAAACACAAACCATCAACACCCTAAAACATCATCCAAATCCAGCAAAATTTCAACTCCCAAATCCAGCAAAATCTTGAATATCCAAAATATGATTGTATAAACTGTAATCTAAGGACAAGCTTATAGATCTGCAGAAACAATTCTCTCCATTTTCTTCATAAAATCATTATTCAGATTCTTCCAATAACTGAATCCAACATTTTTTGTCGGAAATGGATGTTTTTAGCAACAACTAAGAGCAGAAATGGGTGATGAAGAGTTTGATCGCCACTAAAAACAGCGATTTCGGCGAGAATCCGTCCCTTTTGAGATTAATATCTTCGATAATAGCGACGGTGAAGGAGTGTCGTGATCTGGGTCAGCGTTAAGAAGGGTTTTTTTTTGGGTCACGTTTCAGCGAGATTCCGGCGTTGGATCTGTCTTTTTCTCTATTCCCTGATGATGATTCAGATTTAGGAAGATGAGGAGGGGTTGAAGAAGAAGTGAATTGAAGGATGAAGAAGCGATTGTGATTGGTGTTGAGGAGATAAATGAAGATTTTAAGATTGTTGTAGTTAAGAGAAAAAGTGCCTAAGAAATATACAGCCAGTGAAATGATTCTGAAAAAACAAGATGATGGTTGAAGACATTTTCCAGAAAAAAAGTGATGCATCGTTGTTTTTAATTTGTTTTTACTTTTTTATTTTATTTTTCAATTTATTGATGAGGTGGCTTTTTTATTTATTTTTTAATCAAAAAATACACATGTGGCGTTTGACTCAGCTAAATGCGTTTGACTATCTATTTTTTTTATAAGGGGGCCAAAATCGCAACGTTTTAAAACATAAGGGGGGAAAGCTGCATTTAAGCCTTTACTTTTTCATCTGGGTTTAGATTCTGAACCTCAAACTCAAACTCCTTATCCCTTAACTCAAACCAATTAGCTTAGTTAATTTCCAAATGTATGGTGTTGGTCCTATTATAGTAAGTAATGAAAGATCTAAATAGATGCCTTCTAAAAATACATGTAGACGAGAGGCATCGTAGAGATGTTATATAGTTTTTTTTTATACATCATCTAATCATTATTATAAGAAAAAACCACTTTTAAATTTATTAAATAACTGATGTATATGATTTATATTATAGATCAGATACATTAGTTATTCAGTAAATTTAAAAATGGTTTTTTTTTGTAATAATGACCAAGAGTTGTACATTAATTGAGTCATTGTGAGCAGTCAAATAGAAATATCAATCTTTCAACCATTGCATGAAGCAGGATAAACAATAGATGCATAAATAAGGATAATTTTTCCTTGAATTTGGGCACATGGAATGTTTACTTTTTCACTGCTTTCATTATTACTAGTAACTTAATTATGTGAAAAAGGAAGGAAACTTGTTAGTCTTGTAAGCAGCAGCATGAACCCTATCTATGTATCCTATACAAGGTAAACATATTAAATGTGAGCTACAATTTATTTATGAATGACAATGCTAAACTATTTCACAAACCAAACAGTAAAAGAGTAATCACGCAGTCATACTTCATCAACCAAAAGTTGCATTTGGATATTCAATATGTTTTTTTGTGTGTGACTAAATTAGGATATATACTCTTTTTTTTTGTTTCATATCTATATATATATATATATATATATATATATACACACACACACACACACACACACACATATATATATATATATATACACACGCAATATGTTCAATACAATATATCTAGTTAGTTATGAACACTTTTTATTTTGGTTGAATAAAATTGGAAATGAGCATATCAAACTAAAAGTTTGTATACAATATTATTCATTGCTGCCATATATCTTCGACTTGTTTTCAACAGGGTCGTATCAATCCATATTGAGGCTTAAAGCAAACTCTATTTAAAGTTAATATTCCTTAAAAAAATTATGTAAATTTTATTTTTTGGGCATTTCAAAAAGCAAAATTGTTTTCTTAATTTTTTGAATATTGCAGATTGATCCCTATGATTTTAATTAGAATTTTAAATTTCCTAAATTTTTTTAATTACGTCGTCTAAACACACTTTTAAATTCAAATACATAAGCGCAACCAAAAAAAATTTCAAATACACAAGTATAAAGTTCTTAATTAGTGGAAATACAACATTCAAGTCCACGTTGATGAAGGGAATGTGGTGGAAATCAGTGGACAATGGAAACAACAGAGACTCAAAGACAAATGATTGGAGGTGTGGTCATTGGTGGGAAAGTGGATATGTAAGAAGGCTTGAGATGCCAGAGGATACAGATTGGAAGAATACACAAGCATTCATATATAATGATGACATATTCTTAGGAATTCAAATACCAAAGATCCAAAAGGGTTGTGATCATGCTCAAGGATAAATGTGGCTTGAGATTCAATTATGCAGAATAAACAGTTTAAAATTGAAAAATGAGTTTGTAATTAGGGCCGTTCTTGAGCATGTGCATCAAGCTTTATGGAGTTAGGTCTCCAATCTATAGGGGCTTCAAATATTTGTAGGATGTAAGAGTATAATTGTTGGGTTGTAGGATATAATTTTCTTTTGTTAAATATGGTAGGTAAATTCAAATCAAACACTTATTATCTAATAAAAAATGAGTAAATAAACAAGGTAGGCTCAACCCAACTGACACACATTAAAAAAAATGAAATCAAGATAATGTTTTTTTCTGGGAGAATAACACTTATTATTCAAATTACCTCTAATTTTTTTTATTAAGTATCCATTTTTAATATTAGAATTGGGCCTCCAATTTGATTGGATCGGAACCATCTATGCAAATTGATATCAAACATTTAAGAAAGTTATACCTGAAGTATCAATCTAATATCCGTAATTATGAGCATGCCTTGTGATGACGTAATAATATATAGAAAGATGCAAGAAGTAGTAAAAACAAAATTATTGTGTATAAAATTACCTAATGCAAGTCTTTATTTATTTTTTTTTGTAAAGAAGAACTGTTTAAAATCTACATCTAGAGGTAGATTATGCATGGTAAGATTCAGTAGACATAGATTCACTATTTAAAATCTATATCTATAAATTCACTAGAAAAGTGGGTCTTGTTTCTTTCTCTACTGAAATTGAGTGGTGTCATCTTCAAAAAAAAAAAAGTTACATTTAAATTTAATTAATAACACTAACTTCTGGTAAGATTTGGAGACATAAATATATAGGTTGGTCCCATGCTATGAGTGGACAAAAAATTTAATGTTGCAATGGATGTTACGTGAACAATTGTTTACATAATGAAAAGGAGATAAATTAGATGAAGTGTTTGCGCTTCTGATTCTTAAAGTCCAATAACATGTTAGCCAAGAATACTGAATTTTGATACATTTTTCAGATGATATTCATGTTTGGGTAGTTGTAAATATTTATTGTTTGCTAAATGTGAGTCTCGTAACATTTAAGGGAAACATGATTAGTGTTATGAATAAATAAGTATTAGAACCAATGTTTTTTAAAAATGGAGCGGATATTGTACAATGAACCAAACAAACCAGTTGAACCAATTGAGGTTGAGTCACTTTGGCGAGTTCTTGATTTAACGGGTCGAACCAATTATGACAATTTGTTTTAAAAAAAACAGTCATAATGTGATAATGACAACTTTGAGAAGGATTGAAGCAATTTCTCATAAAAGAATTTGTGTTAATTCAAGTGGTAAAAAATTCCACCTTGGTTTAGATTGTGTTTAATAATAAAAAATACAATCTAAAGAACTTTCCAATGATGGTTTATTACTTGACCCATTCTCACATTACATTATACTCCCATCAACACATCCCACCTAAAAGCTAAAATGAGAATAAAATTTGGTCTTATATATAGACCCTTGTTAATAACAAGTTAAAGATATCAGAAATGGAAGGAACACCAATGTTGCAATTCTTGAGCCAAAAAACAATTTAAACATTTAATGATATGAGGCCTATGCTCCTAGTCGTAAAATCTTTTAGACCAAAAAATAAGCAAGTGAAATTTGATTAATTCATGAAAATATATATAGTTTCGTGTAAAACTGGAGAAAATGCTTGTAACTGATATAAATATATAAAAAAAAAAACATATATGGAGATGCGGGGTATCGATCCCCGTACCTCTCGCATGCTAAGCGAGCGCTCTACCATCTGAGCTACATCCCCATGTTGATATTGTCATATTTATATTCAATTAAATTAATACGAAGATTTCACCAAACAATGTGTGTGATGTTGTTTTCTTTGGTGGATTAGTGTGATGTGTATATATTCTTGTCAAATGTCATTAAATCATTCGTTAGACTCATTAATTAGAATAACACTTCAAGGTTAATTTTAGGAGGTGTATTGGATTAGAATTTTAAAAGGATATTTTTTGTTTAAAAAAATCTTGAGGATTTTAATGACTTTCATAATTTTAAAAGACTATCAGAATTTACAATTTGGATTTCAATGGATTTACATCATAAGATTTTAAATGATTTTATGGATTTATATATAAGATTTCAAAAGATTTTATGAATTTTAAGGACTCGTTAAAAAGAAATGATTACAATACACTCTGTTATTTATTTATTTATTTTATAAGAGAGAGGAGGGGGGAGCGAGAGAGGGGAAGAGAGGAGAGAGAAAGTGTTGGAACAAAAGTGGTTTGTACAATTTCTCTAAGGTTTTAATGATAACAAAGTATTGAAGAACAATTGGATATATTAATATTTGTTCAAGTGTGCAAGATCATAGAATATATTCATCAAGATATTGAACATGTATTAAAGCATCAGAAGCACAAGAGAAGCTTAAAAAACTATGGTAAAAGATATGAAGAAAGGTCAACTAGAAGTCAACATCTTGGATCAAAAGAAAATGATGCCTCTCAGAAGCTGAAGATTGACCTCATCAAACTCTGTGGAGATCATCAGACTCAGAAGACCTAATCAGACACAGAAGACCCTGTCAGACTTGGAAGACTTTCAGACTTTAGAAGAACCTGAGGGACTCAGACTCCACGTCAGATTTGTCATCTTCTATAGGTGTCTCCATCAAAGGATATGAGTAAAATTTTGTTTTCTTCTGACTACGTGTAGAAACAGACAAAGAACTTCAAGGACAATAAGAATGAACAGATACTTCCAGTTTCAGCAAAGGATTTTCAAATGACTATCCAACAGAATTATCCATATCATGCAATGGCTCAACGTCCTTGATTTGAAGCTTCTCAACGACTCTTAATGCGTTGACACTCTTCTCCAACGTCTCTCAAATCCCTACCTATAAAAGGAGCTAAAGACCTGACGAAGATTAACAAGACTCTGCTATTTGTACTGTGCCATTACTCTGCCAAATCAAATAGCGCAAAACACTTAAGATTTTCGTTTCAACTTTTGTATCTTAGAAATCTTAAAAGTCATAAGAGTATGTTCAACATTGTTCAGTTTACACTACCATGTTATATCAAGTGTAAGAACAAATATGTTTATTGTTGTAAACAAATAGAAGTCTCTTGCCTGCAAAGTTTGAGCATCAGAAGTCTCTTTCACTTGTGATTGAGCAATATAAGTCTCTTGAAGTTGTTTTTTGAGCATTGGAAGTCTCTTGCCTGCATGCTTGAGCAATAGAAGTCTCTTGGAGTTTTCCTTGAGCATTAGAAGTCTCTTGCAAGTGTGCTTGGGCAGTTGTAAGTCTCTTGGAAGAGTCCATGAACAATTGTATTCAGTAGTGATTATAGTGAAATCCCTTGGAAGTGCAAGGGGACTTGACTACTCTTGTGTTGTGGGAGGAATCAGTATAAATTGCTTGCATATGCTCTCTCTCTCTCTCTCTCTCTCTCTCTCTCTCTCTCTCTCTATATATATATATATATATATATATATATATATTATCTTTGTGTTCTGTTATTCCGCTGCACTCAGACTTTGCGTCAGATCTGATCAGCATTAAACACTCCGAAAAAGAAACCAAAAAAGGCAACACAATTCAACCCCATTTCTTGTGTTTTTCTCACCTTCAGAAGGGAGAGAGAGAGAGAGAGAGAGAGAGAGAGAGAGAGAGAGAGAGAGAGAGAGAGAGAGAGGAGAGAGAGAGAGAGAGAGAGAGAGAAAGAGAGAAAGAAAGAGAGAGAGTGAAATTTTAAAAGAAAAAACAATCATAAGAAATCTCATGTTTTCATGGAAGACTTTTTCATGTTAAAATTTCACTAGAAAATCCCACAAAATCCATCAAAATCAAACTTATTAAACAATCCATCGAAGTTTGAATGATTTTGAATACCACGAGACTTTTTCTAAGGGGGCGTTTCTTTCGGTGACAAACAAATTATACCCAGGAATAACTTACCCGAAAATAAAAATATGAAAATTTGATTCCTGGGTATTTTTTAAAAAAAGTGTTTGACAAATAAGTTGACATTCCTGGGAAAATTGGAAGTTACAAATATTTTATAAAAAAATCTATGTAGGATTTCATGGGAATGCACATTCCCACCTTCTCATATGGGAATAAATTCATGGGAATAAGGGAAGTTATGGGAAGTTATTTCATTCTTAGGAACCTTTATACCCAAAAATATTTTTTCTCAACCTTATAACAAACATGGGCATAATCATTCCCTATCCATGTATTCCCAGGAATGTCATTTGTAAACTTGAAACAAACACCCCCTAAGTGATAAAAAATCTTGATTGAATAACACAAGACTTTTTTAAAATGATAAAGAGTCTTGATTGAATACCACAAGACTTTTTCATAATTAAAAAGTCTTTTGAAATTTTTTAAAATCCTAATCTAATACACCCCTTCGATTTTTGGGTGAAAATTATCAAAGCAGTGATTTTTTAAAGGACATAACTTAGATGTATATTCTTAGGGTTTTTTTATGTGGTTCTTCATATAAATACTTATAACTATCAATGGCTTCTCAAATCAATAATTTTTCAAAGTTTGTTATAAGCATAAAAGTGAATTTTATATGAAGAACCACATGAAAAGCATTTAAAAAATGCACATAATTTTCTCCTTTATTAAAATATGAAAAAAAGTTTAAATGAATTTGATGTTGGAGTTTTAATATGGCCAAATAAAGTTCAAAAACTAAGAGTGATGTTATAAACTATCCACCAACAAGAGATCTTCACACCCATGTGTAATTTAAATTCAAATGCTTGTGGGATTTAGTTGAATTTTTATCAGCTAGATTAATATTATCCTACATTGGTTCATAGGAGATGTGAAGATATTACTATTAATTAATTTGAAATACAGTAAGAGAGAGTGGATGGTTAAACTAAGAAATTAGAATGCTTTTTTTTTTCTTCTTTCTAAAAGTCTTCTGTTTATAAGATTTTTTTTTCTTTCTAAAAGATAAAGTTGAGAAATGTCATATATATAGACAATCATTATATGGCAGAATGGAATGAAAGTAAAAAAAAAAAAAAATTATAAACATAGAATTTCATAATAGTGGTATAATGTATTAATATTATCCTGCAGGTTTTCTAGACCATTCCCTAAACTAAGCAGGCTAAAACATTGACCACGGATCATTCAATCCAACTTTTATTTTTATTTGTAATTTTAAAGTACTAGATTTCAGAATATTTGTTCATTCAAGATATGACACGTGGAGAAACCACTACAATGCACATGTTTGAAGGCCAAAATATAAACGAATAATAATTGTGCTCGACCATATATATTTAATTATTCTACTCATTTTGTCTCATACTACCTTGGATTCGTTAAACCATAACGGTGCATACAGGCCGCATCAAGAAAATAATGCTCCATGCCTCCATCATTCACAAACCAACAAATTGAAAAGAACTATCTTTAATCATGTAAGCACTTATTTGTTTTCAATAGCTTTGTTTAATACACCCAAATGATAATTACAATGTCATCAATTTTGTATAATTTGTAAAGCAGCTACTCATTAGGGCCACTTATCGGATGAGGCCACTAAAGTTTCAAATTTCAATGCATGTTTTATATTTAAGTCGATGGTTAGTTTGACAAAATCATAGTATCAATGTGACTTTGATAAAAAAAATCTCGTCTAGTCTTATATATAAACAAAAAAAAAATCTTTAATATTTATTAAATAATTAATGTATTTGATATATATTATTAATCAACTATAATAATTATTTAAAAAATCTAAAAAATAAATCTTTGTTTATATACGAGACCATAGAAAATAGACTTTTGAGCTTTGACAAAATCAATCTGTTATTGAAAAAGCACTTTATTTCACCTAATTTACTTGACAATCTAGGAAAAGAAATTACACAGGCTGCTTCTTTCTAATTGTATCAATAATTGTGGCAAAAATCAACCCCACCCATTTTCACTTACTTATTACAATTGAAATTAAGTTATCTATAGTGACTGACCTCCAATAATATAGTATGGCACTTGCCAATTAGCAAAGACTAATTAAATGGTGTATGATTGGTGTTAGTGCCTTGAAACTTTTGCCGACAGTCCATTGGTGCTTAAGGGCAAGATCCGAACTTCTAGAGCAAGATTATGACACAGAGAATTTTAACCTTTATACCACTTTTAACATGGATAATGATGTCCACCATTAGTGGAATTTAGATGGTTTGCAATTGATTATCTCTTCATTTACGCAGTCAACACATCAATGATCGTTGGATTGAAATTAGACGGTTCATATTTTAATGTGAATTTTGATTTGTTTGAACCTATAAAATATCGAGCTTAAATTTTGGCATGTCCGATATCGATTAAGCGAACTTTGATATGTTTACGATTTGTTTAAACCTATAAAATACCAAACTTAAATTTTGGACCGTCCGATATCGATTAAACGAACATCCATATGTCGATTGTGGAAATACAAGGAATTGTCGACTGCATGCAATCCGAATTCACTATTAGTGTAGTAATACAACACGCATGGGACAAAACCTTTTATCTTATATGTGCAAATTAGAGGACGATAAGTCAATTTTCATAAGCATTGTTGAGGATGAAGCCTTAAAAAGGGGTCATAGGAAAAGGACAAGAAATGCAGCTGAGTACCAAGAAGTGAATGGAAACACTAACTAATTGATGTATCATGGTATGGTATGGTACTTGCTTTCAGTGTTCCCATAGTTTTAGTTTTACAATCTTTTTTGAGAAATGAAGGAAAAATTCTTTACTCTCTTCTTAAGCAACTGAAAAAAAATAGTTCTTTATTATTAAGCAGGTTGGCAAAGTTTAGATTTGGATTATGGAAGAAGTATGTTGGATCCTGGCACAGGAGTTTGTGAGGGGAATAATTGTAATTAATTTATTCCTATTTTAAAGCTAAACAGCAATTAATTCATCTTCTTTTATTTGGGTCACAGATTCCTGCAGATTTGGGAATGAAATTAATTTGGGGTCCAACTTGTTTAACTTTAACCATTTTCCAAAGATAATGGTTGTTCACACAAAATCATACTACAGTACAGAGAAATGTAACTAGATTCATACAAGTATTTAATTTAGTCATCGTTCTAATTAATCTTCTCAAGAATTTTAATGCATATTAATTTTTTAAGATTAAATTCAAACTCAAGACAATTGTTTAAGCCAAACAAACATAGATGATCTATCAACCGGTGTTCGTTGGATTTACGAAGTTATATGAAGTTTCCATCATCGTTTAATAGGGACTAATCTCTACCGGAGTATATGCGGGACACATAGATTGATTTTCGAAAGGGAACTTCTATAGTACACTCACAAATTGAGGTGTACCGGTACTCTTGTTTCATAAATTTATAAATTAACGATTATTTTTATAAAATAAAGAGCTATTTGTCAATATTTATATTTTAGAAAACATCATTTCATAATAAAAAAACATCATTTCATTGTTTATAAGAATCATATTAATTTTTTTACATTTTCTCCTAAAAAATAATAAATATTCTATGTTATGAGTAATAAAAATTCATAAAAATTAAATTTTATTTCGTCGATGCTTTGATAAATAAGATTTAATTATTATAGTCGTCAATGATAAAAAATAATTCTTTTTTTTTTTCAAAAAAACAACTCATTTAATTATTAATTTAACAAAATGGTGTACTCGTACACTCAAATTTTTGGGTGTACCATAGCATTTGCCTTTTCGAAATCCAATTCCGACCACATGTTTAAGGGCTCCAAATTTCTTGCCACTTGGACCAATCCATTATCGCTTCACCATTTTAATCTATATCATTTTTAATTTGATTTAACTCATTCTTACAAAATCTGTTTACAGAGAGATAATTGTCCTTATTTATCAACTTTTTCGATTCATATGCTCTTTAAACGTGGGATTTATGACAGTGTAAAATGGCAAATGTTGCTCTTTATAACTTATTTATATTGTATCTCTTTTGTAACTGATTGATTTTTTCTAAAGACTAAATTTATTTGCACTCAGTATACTTTTATTGCACTATAGTCAGACACATTTAAATCGTCTGATCTTGATCAGACAGTCCAAATTTTAACATCAAAATTAAGTTTTAGAAATAATTTAAATTCAAACTTAAAATCTGAATCAATGAATCAAAATTAGACGATCCAGATATGTTGACTACACACGGTCAAATTACAATGAATCCAAATCCGTCCATACACTTCAGAGGTTGCAAAAAGCTAAACTTTTTTTTTTTTACAATTGCTAAACTTTTTTATATATTTTCTTTCTTGCATATTATACAAATAACATTTCTTATTTCTTAAGGTAAAATATCATTGTCATAAGTTTGTTTTCACTGATTCAACAATTCAATTTATAATTTCACATAAATAGACGGTGTTTTTGATAAAAAATAATAAACATCTTTTTATAATAAAGGGTTGCTATTTTTTGGGATGTACTAATAATTAATGAATTGCATGGGAGAACGAATCTTACACGTGATGGTCAAGAGCTGAATTTAGAAGTTCAAAATGAAAGGCAGTAAAAATCTAAACTAAATCCTCACTGACAAACAGTACCAAACAAACCACATTTAGATCTACAATAGTTACAAATCTATTTGAACTCCACTTACCAACATAACAACAAGATAATGATAGTTAATGACAATATATTTTTTAAAACTTGATATCCAACCAAATAAGTGATTAATTTAAAAGACCAATTCCACCGTTCATTAACGAAAATTCTATTAAGAACATTCGGTAATATCTACTAGAACATTTTTTAACACAAAAAACAACATTTGAAGGATAAGAACCAAAAGGTCGAGCAATTATAGAAGGTCAAAAGAGTAAACTTCTTCAATTATAGCATGGACCGATTCAATAAATAAATCCTTTGTATTAGGAGAATTTGAATCTAAGATCTAAAAAGAAACACTTCAAAGTCTCAGGTCTACATTATCTAAATAATAATAATAATAATAACACTTTTTGAAAAAATTTCATCTATTTTCTACTTTTTAAGTTAACCCTTTCACATTCTCATCTTTCTCTTGAATTTTTTCTGAGCGTTTGTGTGGATCATCACCACCAAATACCAATCTGTTCTCTTCTTCATAAAGCAACTGACTTTGATAGCTTCATAGCTTTGAAGACAATCCATGGCCCCACAATACTAGTTTCTCTCTCTTTCACTTTCTCTCTCCTCACTCACTCTGCACTGAAGTGTTGTTAAGCTTCAAAAACTAGTACTTTACCTCATAATATCACTCACATTCACACCTTCAACTTCTTCAAATTGTTCAAAGGTACAAACTTTTTTCTTTTCCCATCATTTATTTTCCATTTTGAGAAATGGGTTGTTTTTAGTTTTCACATTTGTTTAGTGGAAGTGAAATTTCAAGGGTAAAAAAGTATTATTTTTTTTTTTTGTGGTTTTGCAAGGTTGTGTAGGTGATGAATGAATATCTCATAGAGTGAAGAGAAAAGAAGAAAAAATGGTGGGAACTCCAATGAATGGAAGAAGGCTTTCTTTTGGATTTGGAAATGGTGGACATGATCTTGGTCCAAGTAGTACTCCACCAAGCAATGCTGGTTCTGATTATGGAAGCTATATAGATTTCACAAGAGAAGATGTTGAGGCTTTGTTGAATGAGAAATCCAAAAGGAAAGACAGATTTAATTACAAGGTTGGTTAAATTTTGTTGTGCCTTTAGTTGTTTATCAGTGTCAGGTCAGTGGTAAGAGTTTGATCTTGTAATCTCGAGTCAGAGTTCAAATTCAAATCCCCTCAGGGACGGTTGTATGATACATGTTTTTTCATTGTTTGTTTTGGCTGTTTGGGATTTGAGATCAAAGGGGTGCAATTTTTTATCTTTTACCATATATTAATTAATTGGTTAATTAATTAACATCATACTTGTGTTTTTAGGAAAGATGTGAAAATATGATTGATTATATAAAAAGGCTCAAGGTTTGCATTAGATGGTTCCAAGATCTTGAGTTGAGCTACTCATTAGAGCAAGAGAAGTTGAAGAGTTCATTGGAATTGTCCCAACAAAAATGTGTGGAAATAGGTAAAGATTATTATTTATATTTTTTTGCCTTTTTTGTGTTTGGAAAATCCGCATTATGTTTGTGTAGTAATGTGGTTTAATTCATTTCAATTGCAGAGTTGCTGCTCAAAATCAAGGAAGAGGAATTGAATTCAATTATTACAGAAATGAGAAGGAATTGCACTTCTTTGCAAGAGAAGTTAGTGAAGGAAGAAACGGAAAAGGCGGTGAGTAAGATTTTCAATTTTGTGCAAAACGCCATGGAAAGGTTGATCCTAAATTTATCATTTTTATTATCTTTTGAAACCCTAGGCTGCAGTGGAATCCCTTGTTAAAGAAAGAGAGGCTAGACTTGACTTTGAAAGGTCGCAGACGACACTATCAGAAGATCTCGGTAGAGCTCAACGTGAGCTTGAAACTGCAAATCAGAAGGTATAATAAGCATAATATGAATTCAATAAGCTCTCTAGGATAGCTTATGAAAACAACTTATATATGTCAATAAGCTGTTTTCACCTTATTTCCATAAAATATCCAGGATAGCTTATCAGATATTGATAGTCATGTCAGTGTCAGGAAATATTTTCATACAAATGTATAATACATCAATGCATTTTTGCAGATATTATCACTCAATGACATGTATAAGCGATTACAAGAGTATATAACAAGCTTGCAGCAGTACAATGGAAAACTTCATTCTGAGCTTTCTACAGTGGAAGGTGATCTCAAGCGTGTAGAGAAAGAGAAGGCGACCGTAGTGGAAAATCTTACAATGTTAAAGGGCCAACTTGCTCTGTCTATGGTTAGTATACATTGTGATTTTTCAGAAAACCTTTCTCATTAGTATGCAACTTGGAAGTCTTACAGAGTTTCATTGGTTGTTTTCCTCAGGCTTCTCAAGAAGAAGCTACAAAACAGAAGGATGCTTTTGCTAGTGAAGTTACATCCCTTCGAAGCGAGTTGCACCAAGTGAGGGATGATCGAGACCGCCAAATTTCTCAAGTGCAAACTTTAAGTACTGAAATAGTGAAGTTTAAAGATTCTTCAGAAAAGTCTGGTTCCGAACTGAACAATCTGACCATGAAAACAAATGAATTGGAGGTTGGTTTATATCATGTTTCATTTCGGTAACATCCTTTTGCTAGTATATAGACATGAGACTATGACTTTTCTGTGCAGACAAAATGTACTTTGCAAGATAATCACATAAAGGAATTACAGGAGAAGCTAACGATTGCAGAGAACAAACTGGAGGTGATGCCAATGTGGTATAAACTTACAAGAAAAGATTGTCTAATTGAACATGCAATTTAATTGTTTTGTTTCTTCATTCAGGTTTGTGATATATCCGCAATTGAGACAAGAACAGAATTTGAAGGACAACAAAAACTCGTAAATGAGTTACAGAGACGATTGGCAGATGCGGAATACAAACTTATAGAAGGGGAGAAGCTGAGGAAAGAATTACATAATACCATTTTGGTAACTCCCTGAGACGAAATTTGTTGATAAACAAAAACATTAAAGTAAAATCAACTCCTTACTAAGTACTTACCTTCATTTTGACAGGAACTGAAAGGGAACATTCGTGTGTTCTGTAGAGTGCGGCCTTTGTTACCTGATGAGAGTTGCAGCTCAGAAGGCAAGATTATATCTTATCCTACCTCCATGGAAGCTTCTGGACGAGGCATTGAATTGACACAAAACGGTATATCTCATGATGCCGGCTTCTTCTGATTGATGTTTGCTTGTTTTAGTTTATTCATTTAATTATGCCGATACTTTTGTTGCTATTTTTAGGCCAAAAACATTCTTTCACATTTGATAGAGTTTTTGCACCTGATGCATTACAAGAAGAAGTATTTACAGAAATTTCACAGCTTGTGCAAAGTGCTCTTGATGGTTATAAGGTAATTTCTAAGTTTAGGCTTTATTCTTTGTATATCATTTCAAATTATTAGCTGCATGCCATTGTTCAATTGCCAGTCGGTCATAGAGTTAAAAGGCTTTAGTTTTAGGTTCCATTTGGATTAGCTTATTTGAACTTATCTACTAATATAAGCACATAAAAGACTGTTTGGGAGAGCTTAGAAACAATTTATGACATGTCCATAAGTTGTTTTCAGCTTATTTCCATAAGCTCTACAGGATAGCTTATGAAAACAACTTATAGCTTATATGAAAACAGATTGGCTTTATTAATCTTTTGTTTTAGAAATAGCTTATTCCTAAGTACTTTATACGTCAAGCGCTTAAGCTATAAACACTTAATTAAGTTGTTTATCCAAACGGGACCTTATAATATGCATGTTTATCAAGTTGTATGAATGTTTGGCACCAAGGATTCTCGAAATTTGAGACATTTTCTTTTCCAGGTTTGCATTTTCGCGTATGGTCAGACAGGTTCAGGGAAAACCTATACAATGATGGGCAGGCCTGGACATCCCGGAGAAAAGGGTTTGATACCTCGTTCGCTGGAACAAATATTTCAAACAAGACAGTCTCAACAGCCACAAGGCTGGAAATATGAAATGCAGGTGATAATGAGTTTTTAATTTTTTCCCTCAGTCCCATCATTACAAGGGTTACATTAAACATGATGTTGAGATCTAATAAGTTTTTTTCTTCATAAAAATTTACAGGTGTCAATGTTGGAAATATACAATGAAACGATTCGTGATTTGTTGGCTACAACAAATAAGTCCCCATCAGACACAACCCGTGTAGAAAATGGTACTCCTGGGAAGCAATACTCAATCAAACATGATGCCAGTGGAAATACTCTTGTTTCTGATCTTACAGTGGTGGATGTTGAGAGTGTAAAAGAGGTCGCGTTTCTTTTAAATCAAGCGGCAAATAGCAGGTTATTACTTCATCATCATAAGAAAAACTTAAGTGTCTTTTCAGACAATGTATTCAGATATCTTTATATTGCACTTCTCAATGTGTTCAGTGTCTTTTTATTGCTTTATATCAAGAAAAACAAAAGTTGACATAATTTTAGTGCATCAAAATATTTTGATTTGTTTTTCTCATACATGTTAACATACTTTAGTTTTGGAGGTCAAATTTAACTATATTTGTTTTTCTGTTTATTTCTATTTAGATCTGTGGGAAAAACTCAGATGAACGAACAATCTTCAAGAAGTCATTTCGTATTCACTCTTCGAATATACGGTGTAAATGAGGTATAAATGTTTCTCCTCTATTAATAATTGAAACCATGTTTCTTGTTCCAGTCTCAGTTTCTGTCCTAGAGTCTGTTTGGATTGACTTATTCGAGCTTACTTGTTTGCATAATCATTTTTTAGACTGGTTGAGCTTGTAGAAACAGCTTATTACATGTCCGTAAGCTGTTTTCAGCTTACTTTCATAAGCTCTCCAAGATAGCTTATGAACAATTTCACTTTTTATCTTTTGTCATAGAAATAGCTTGTACATAAGCGCTTATCTTTTTTGTTCTGCTAGAGCACTGACCAACAAGTACAAGGTGTTTTAAATCTCATTGATCTTGCTGGGAGTGAGCGACTTTCAAGGAGTGGCTCAACCGGGGACCGATTGAAAGAAACTCAAGTGTGTAAATTGTAAAACCATATGATGTTTTCTATTTTACATAGTGCTTCTTCTTTGACTTATATTAATCTAAACTTCTTTCACTTGTAATTAGGCAATAAATAAAAGTCTATCATCATTAAGTGATGTTATATTTGCGTTGGCCAAGAAGGAGGATCATATTCCATTCAGGAACTCAAAGCTTACATACCTACTTCAGGTGATTTTTTTTTCATCTTAGTTTAAACATATTATATTCCACAATAATGCTGCAATTTTCTTAACCTTGAAAAATGATAATCATCTCCAAATTGTCATAAAACAAAACTGATGTTTTATCTTATACTTTAAATCAGTTATTTGAATGCACATAAAGTTCTTTCAGTACTACACATAGTTATAATTTCCCTTTACCATAAATAAATTATATTGTTAAGATAGAGACCAAAGAAATGTAGTAGACTGCAATAGGTAGGACTGTTAAAAAAATCCCAAAACCAAACCAACCCGTTAAACCGAAACAAACTGCACTGAAAAACTAAACTGTGACAGTCAGTTCAAGAATTGAACTTAACCAGTTTGATTCCGTTCTGTTCGTAAGCTGTTTGTCACATTACAGTCTAGTGTGGTTCAGTTCGGTTTTTGCTTTTTTAAAAGTCTTAATGTTCAACTTGGTCCAGTTTTTGGTTTTTTTCAACTGTCATACTAATCAGTTAGTAACAGCATTACCAATTTGATACAATGTGGTTCATAAAGAATCGGTTTAGTTCGAAAAAGTACAGTTTAGTTTTTTTTGTAAAGGTAGTTTTGATTTGGAATCACTGAACCGGTGCACCAAACCTTTATACGAACTCGGTTTGGTACAAACCATTAATGGTTCGGTTCAGTTTTACCGAACTGTTTAAACAAATCAATTCGATTTTCTTTCCCGAACCGAACCATGAACAGTCCTAGGCTCCTAGCTGTTGGTGTTTTTAATAACTTTGAGATGATCTAATTTGTTCGCTACTATGTTGAACAGCCTTGTCTAGGTGGAGACTCAAAGACATTAATGTTTGTAAACATCGCTCCTGACCAAGCTTCATCTGGAGAGTCACTATGCTCGCTCCGGTTTGCTTCAAGAGTAAATGCTTGTGAAATCGGGACACCTCGCCGCACCACCAACGGTCGCCCTACAGAATCTCGCTTGAGCTATTTCTAATCTTACCACAAATGAAATCATGAATATATTGTTTAACCTGCTTGGAGGAGTCAATTTGCCTGGCCTTTGTGACCACTACCATAACCAAAAATAGCTTTATTCTAAATTTCTAACATCATACATATAGCTTGTATAGTGAAGAAGTTACCAAGTACTATGCATTTAGTTAAAAAGATTCTTGTTCTCTTAGTTTCATTTGCAATTCTGTTTAATGTTGTATAATCATAATTTCATTCCAACCCTACATTACATTATGAGTAAACAACTAGACATGTTTCTTAGTCTATTTTTTATTTATTTTTTTAAATATTGAAGTTCTGTTAAACTTGTTATAAAACTTAAGAATCAAATTGATGGGTGTTATCTTGTGATGTAGAGAGGGAGAGAGAAAGACAGATTGTAATGTACATTAATAAATTGATTATATTTTTTAAAGCATTCTTTCTAAAACAAGTGAGTATATTAAAATTTTATCACATGTTATTTAAGAAGTATGATTGTTACTCTTTTGAAAGTATATTCATACATAATAAATATACTATACTTAAGAAAGAAATGGGAGTACAAAACAATGACGTATCATCTGCCATATGTATGTTGACGGATTAACATGCAGCTTAGCTAAGCTTGATGGTGGTAAGTCTCAATCTAAGCTTGAGTTCTTGCAAAGGAAGTAATACTAATGCAATATTTAACTTGTCAATTAATTAAGTCGTACCTTATGGTAGAGTGTCAATTCCTGTAACATATTAAAAAACTATAAGAGCATAATCCAAGTAAAATTTATTGGACCTCCTAACTCCTTCAAATACCAATACATGTGTCAATATATGGAGATGTGAGCACAGTATCTTTTATTGTTTGGATTAACCCTCCAATTATGATGGAAAGTGGATTATGTTAATACGGAGTTTAGAGAGAGTGGTTAACAGTTATTTTAGTCGGAACTCGAAATAGGATTATCACACAATTTGTTCTTAATTGAAGTTCATTAATTACTTGAGCGCGATTGTTTGTTTCTTAAAGGATTTGGATGTAACATTTTTGCCAAACAAAATTGTTTTGCAATTTTGTAATATTTGATTATATTTATTATATATAGAATTGGCAACATTGTAATTGAAACCAAATGATTTTTTTTTTTAAAAGAACACTATTATACATTTGAATATTTTGCTGAAATTATAGCATTTATCTATCTACAAGGTAAAAACGTCCTTATCTTGAATCAACACAATCAAAAACGAAAAATTATTTTGACAAGAGTAAGAATACAGCTTAATTAAAATCATGTCAAATTGTTTTATACATTATAGTCATCCTGTCGATGACATCTTTAAGCATAACTTCAGTTTCTTTATAGCATGCTTGTGTTTCAAGTAGATTTTTGTTCCTTGAAGCTTCTTCAAGCTGTCATTGCATAAAAAATTCAATTCATTAACCCAACGTCTATTCACATAATATTAAATTGCGGTCAACAACTGCAATTGCAGCACAAATGTCGTTGGACCACAATTGCGGCCGCATTAGCCACATTTGTTTGCAACTTTATGCAACATCAAGTACCACAACACAATAATGACCGCAATTGTGATCGCATCAACCACATTTGTCTGCAATATTTTGGACTACAGTCGCATTGACCACTTTTTCCTGCAATATCAAGGACTAAAATGCGACCCTACGTAACCGCAATTTAAAACAATGGATATTCAAAGCATATTCCATCTTGTGAGGGGATAAAAAAGAGCATACCTTTTCAAAATTATCAAACAATTTGTTTGCCACATCAGTTAATTGCTGCTTATCTTCAGCTGGGACAGCAGAGATAACCTTGTCAAAATCAAAGTACATGAAAGTAGACTTGAGTCTTAGGTACCTCCTAACATAGTTGAGTGTGTCTTGTGCAATCAAATCCGCCATTGCAAGAAGATCAAATGCATATTTCTTGATCCTTAAAACACTTCCTTTGGCTCCAATATTTGCCATGTAGAGTTTCTTCTTAATAAAAGAACGTGTCCCCGTTTTCTCATTTGCAATATCTAACCATATAATCATCATTCACATTGTCACAACAAGAACCCTGGTTCAAGGTAAACAAATACGAAAAACACGAACAAAGAAAACACAACATTTTATCGTAGAGTTCGGCCAATTGTGCCTACGTCTCTGACTACATTGATATTCTATTATTTAAGCTTAGGATTACTTTTACAAATTTACCTTAAATGTTACGGTCCAATTTACAGGATTACCCCTAAGCCACCTAGTATGATGAACTTGAAAGATTGAACCATCACGATGAAGTTAACTATAACCATCAATTTAATAATAAACAAATATAATGGTCAAGATTTAATATATTTCTTGCCATTGTACTTCACTAATAGGTCACTCATATCAAATCTTCACCATTGCATTTGTTTATTATTAAATCAATAGTTATTTTTTAACTTCACCATGATAGTACAATTAATATTTTATGTTCACCATGCTAACTTTCAAATATAACTATAAAAGAACATAGTAAAAGAAAGAACAAAAAACCAATCATAATTGTCCCAATGTGAATTGAAACATAAACATCAATCAAACATAAGAGCAATAGATAATTAATTCTGTCCTACGTAAATTAATTAGCTATACAAGAAACTAAGCTTACTATTAGTGACAGTTGGTTCTGGAATAGGTCCATCAATCCAAAATCCATTATCCTTAGCTAGTGAAATCTTCTCACTGAATTGTCCTGTAAGAACTAGAGAAACAAGGCTTATTGCAGCTGCTCTTCTTGTAGTGTTAACTGATTCACATTCTGATAATTTCTTTGTTTTGCTTCCAAGAAATCCAACTACTACTTGTCCTGTCTTAATGTTCCTTTGTGCATTTGGAACAAGGCATGTAATAGGAGTTAAAGTTTTGGAGACTCCATGCAAATTTGTTAGAGGAGCCATAATGGTGAAGGCACTACTCAAATGAGTCAGATTTTGAGAAATTAAAATGGATAATTCATCAAAGTTTTTGGAAATAAAAAATTTGTGACATATCCATTTGGGAAGTGCTAGTGCTATGGTGTCCACTGAGTGGCACTAGAAAGGATATCATTATTAAGGGTGTTTTTGTAATTTTAGTTTTGATGTGCGTTTTTTTTTTTGGGTCAAAGATGTATGTGGACTTAATTTACATAGCGGGCTTAGAGTATCTCTTAGAAAATTGCTTTTTTCCCAATTAGTTTTGCTCATTTCCACCTCAAACTTCCTAAAATAACTCCAATGTGAGTTAACTCACGTTCGGTAACACCAACGTGAGTTAAGTCACGTTGGCTTAACTTGAGTTAACTCATGTTGGCTCAACTTGAGTTAACTTAAATTGGAGGTAAGCTAACAAACCATCAATTCTTGACAGAGATACTGTTTTTTAAGCCTCTAAACGTGCATTTTATAGAATATGTTATGTTCATTTATTCATTCGTAATACTTGATGTTCATTTTTTTAAAAAAAACATTTGCTACATTTTTTAAAAACATTCATTTGCTAAATTTTTAAAAAGCATCCAAAATAAATCATAACTTAAAAATACACAAATACGCAAAATTTATAATTTCATCTCCGTTCAAATCGGGCAATAACCAAAGCGTTGTGTTACATTACATTACATTCTCCCTAAGGATATTGTATCATCATCATCATGTTGGGTTTAAATTAAATTCATGGAAGTTTGCCGAAAATGTTGGCATTGAAGTGTCTTATACTTAGTGTTAAAATTTGTTAGTCTCATTCATTTTCATTCATTCAATCCATTTTTCATCCATTCAATCAAGATTTCAAAATCCTCAATGCAATTAGACATGACACAAACCATTGGGCTGAATATCAAATTTTAAAAAAAATAAGGGTTAATATATGTTCATCCCCTGTAATATGGACGAGTTTTGATTTAACTCCGTAACAAAAAAATGAAATTCAAACTCTGTAATATGAAAATTCTTTAGAAATGTATCATGATCTCATCTGACTGTGTAATTGAGCTGATGTGGCGTGCTGAGTAAGCAATTTTTTATTACATGACACGATGACTGTATAATTAATTTTCTTTTTCAATTTCTTTTGGGTACATGTGGCATTTGTGGCTCAATTTTTTTAAAAAAATAATTAAATATAATAAAATGTCATTTAATAAAAATCTTCTCTCCCTCCGTTCTTTTTCTCCTCTGGCGTGTCTTCTCTTCCTCTCAAAGATTAACAACAACCACCAAACATGACCTTGCACCTCCTCAACTCCCTCTCCCAAACCTCTCTCCTCCCTAATCCACTGATTTCTCCTCCATCCCTTAAAAAAAATTGAGCCACAAATGTCACGTGTATCCAAAAAAAATTGAAAAAGAAAATTAATCATACAGTCACCGCGCCACATAATCAAAAATTGCTTACTCAGCGTGCCACATCAACTTAATTACACAGCCAGATGAGTCAGAGTTCATTTCTAAAGAATCTTCATATCACAGAGTTGAAATCTATTTTTTTTTTACAAGGGTTTAGACCAAAATTTGTCTATAGTACAGTGGATATGAACATATATTAATCTAAAAAATAATTAGACATGACACATATGTGTCCTACAACAACTTTTTTTATCTTGCAAATTCGTAATTTTTGAAATAAATAAACCATCAAAGTTTATTTTTTTTTCATACTTGAGTTATCAAAATAGAAAATTGAAAAATATAAGGAAATGTTAACTAGTGCCCCCGGGCACTAGTTAAGGACCTCAAATAGTAACTTTTTATGAAAATTTGTGTAATCAGTGCATTGGAAATTGAAAATTTTGACATTTTTAAAAAATAATTACTTAATTTAGAATGCTTAAAGAGTGTCCCGGAGGCACTCGTTAACAAGACCCAAAAATATAAAATTGATCTTCATATTGCTTGTTCTTTTTTCTCAGTATAGTCTATCTTTAATTACAACAAAATAAAAACGTATGTAATTCAAAATAATTAAAATCCAAAAGTACAAAAAGTAAACCAAAATGTTCTATTTTTGAGTCCAAAGCTAAAGTGACTTTCAGCTGCCAAGAGTTTGGTTCTACAAAATAGGTGAAGCGTGCAGTCCTTGCAAAACCGTTTTTGGTTTCTTTTGCATCATGAGTAACAACACATAGGCACCCAATGCAAAAAGAGCAAGGGGATTTTGTCGATAAATAGGATCGAGAAAATAGAGAACTAGACATGGAGCTATGAAGCACAAACTCCGACACAGACACCTGACACGACACTGACACATACACGTCGACACCGCTAATGTAAAAAACATAGGACACCGACACCGCTATCTATATATTAATTTATTTATAAAAGTTATAAATTGAGAATCAAAATACATACATATGCATCTAACTTGAGCAATTTATTTCATTAAAAAAAGTTCTTTAGCAAGATCCAATATTATTTAGCCTAATTTATTTATCCATCTATTATTGAAATATTTAAAAACGTTGTAATCAACTTTAATGTCTATAGCCCCTTGTTGATCAACATTTTCCACACATCTTTAACTCTTGAATATGTGTGGAAGCCGAGAAATAAATTCAGACATTTGTCTAAGTTGTCCGACACGCCTCATATAAGTGTTATATAGGTGTCGGACACCGGTCCAAAGAGTGTCGAAATAAAGATGAAAACAAGTTAGGACACTTGTCCGACACGTGTCGTACGAGTGTCATATGAGTGTCAGACATCGATGCGTGTCAGACACCGCGACACGCCTAATCCTAGAGGTGTTTGTGCTTCATAGGTAGGGAGAGCAACTCATTTTTTCTTCAGGCGACCACCACCTTCGCCGCTGCCACGAGGACCAAATTCCTCTCTGGCGCGTCTCTCTCTCTCTCCCTCCCTCCTTCGGCCTCTCGTCTCACGGTCATCCCTCCTTTCTCTTTGGAACTCTCTTTGTTTCTCGAAATGGAGGGGTCTCCACTCCAAGATTACATATGTATGTTTATTGTCTTGTATATATACTTTAGTTCCAAATTATATATATCGTCATTTGTCAAAAACACAATTGTATAAAAAAAGATAAAATAAAAAAAAGTACAATTGAAAGAATGAAAAATGAACATAAAATCATATCTCTCTAGATATAGGAATAAGATCGATTAACAGCACAATGTCAAAATTTAGTTTGACACAAAATCTCAATCCTTCATTTTGTTTTATCTAAAGGCCTAAAATAATCACTTAAATATTATTGTGATAAAATATTTTCTAACTTGTCTCGCAATCTTTCTTTCATTAGCTGATTTTGCATTCTAGCTATAGTTTTCCATCCTCCGCACATAATAAATCTTTTATAACTGAAAAAGAATAAATCCCCTCTTACAACACCGATGAGTATTATCTTCATATATCCTCGAGTTTCTTCCACACGTTTTCTAGATTTCTTGATATCTCATTTGTGATTGTTAATTTGAGTATTAAATTAACAATTACAATACATTCAAAACAAATTCCCCGATATAGACTCCTCAATAAGCTACATAGGGATGAAATAAAATAGTATAGTTTAACGAGTTCACAGTCATTGATCGTATAAAAATGACAAAATTTAGAGTAGAAAAAAATGTGTTTTTTGAATTGGCAGATGAAAAACTAACTGATGTATTATTCCTTTTGCCAAACCAAAGATACCCGAAAAAATTCATTGTTATGAGACAGGATTTATTATGTTTAAGGAATAAATGATTTATTCTATTTAGATGAGGATCCTAGAGTGCAAAATCAGTTATTAAAGGAAAAATTGTGACACATATTAGGCAATATTTTATCACAATAAGTATTTTAATGATTGTTTTTAGGTTTTTAGATTAAAATGTTAAACTAAACTTTAACATCATGGTGTCAATTGATCTCATATATAACACACAAATTTTATTTATCAACGTTCACCTTGTCTGTCTACCCGCTTTTTTATTGCCTTAATAGGCATAATTTATAAGCGGTATGTATTTAGTTTTGTTGTGTGAATTTTTTTTTGGGTACAATAGTGGACTATTTGCCCTCATTAATTGTGGTGTACAGTAGTACATTTTTAGGCATTTAAATTCAATAATCAAGGAGTATTCAATAATCAAGGTGTTATTATATGTTGAGTATATTACACTATATACTCCCTTGGGAGGTAATTAAGTTACACTACTCTCATATCTTATATGTTTAAATATACATTACCTTCTTATGCAAAGCTTGTTATAGAAAATTACCCCCGCGAGAAGGTTGAATCACATTACTCTTCCCTCTTATGTTAAAATCTACATTTCCCTTCACTGTATTGATAAAATAAGCTAATTAAAATTAAATCTTATATTATTAAAATCATTTTGAGTTATAAAGAAATGAAAATTGATTTGTTAAATAGTGACTTGAAGTTTTTTCCACAAAGAAATGGTGATTTAAAAGTTAATATTGTTTGATGCAATTTTTTTTGGTCAAGTAACCTAGTGGCTGAAGTTCACACATTTTAATTATGGAGAAGTTGGGTGTTCGGGGTTCAAACCAACTAAGTTAAGCTCACGGGGACAGTTAAAGTCGATGTAATATTAAGCTAGAAAATATGCAATGACATTTTTAGAAATTTGTTATAAAATGTTATTAAAATATAAGTCAATATATTGTGACCTTTCAAGTAAAACTTATTCCCTCTAAAAAAAAGTTAAACTTATTCAATTGATAAAATTATTTTACTAAAGTTATTGTCATGTGTATGTTGTTACAATAAATTATACTTAATAAATTATAGCTATTCTCATTTTTATTTATAAAAAAATTAACAAATTTAACTTATTAATCAGTGACAAATATTTGTTTCGTGTATGATTTTTATAATAAAATATTTGACCTATGTTTTTTTAAGTGCCAGTACAATTATTTTCCCTGTATTTTTATATTCATCAATGGTATTTTTAATCTAATTTTTTATGTATTTGTAGCAAATATTTATGCAGGTTTTTTTTTCTACATTTATCATCAATGGCAACTATTTGTGGCATTTTTTTTTGTATATATTAGTGACTGGTGTTTGTCATGTGTTTCTTTTTATGTATCAATGACAAATATTGTTCTCATTTTTTATATATATTTATTAGTGATAAACATTTATATCAGTTTTTTGTGTCAGTGAAAAATATAGGTTCTCTATTTCTTTTTATATATATTAACGACAAATATTTATCTTTTGTTTTTTATGTATCGACGACAAATATTTGTCCCTTGAATTTTATATATATTAGTGACAGACATTTGCCCCTATTTTTTATATAAGAGTAAAAGAAGCAAAAAGGACGCAAAAGGATCTACGACACCCTAAGCGGTTGAAATTAAAAGAAAAAAGTACAAAGACCAGAAGAGTAAAATAAATTACATAGAGTAAATGTAACTAAAATAGAATAAAATGAAATGAAGAAGATAGTAAAAATGGGGTTAGAGAAAGATGCAACATGAGAGAGAGATAAAAGATAAATAGTTATTTTATCAAAGAAAAATATAAATACCAAAAAGAGAGGAAAAATGAATTGTGAGAGATACAATATGAGAGAGAAGGCAGGGAGAGAAAGAGATGACAAGACGGGAGAGTGTGTGAGAGGGAATATGGAGGAGAGAGGAAAATTTTTTTAAAAAAGATGTTATTTGTTGTGAAAAGTTAAGATAATTCAAATAAGGATAAGATTTTATGGAATAAATGGAGGAAATTTAGCTCTATTTATTTATTTTGACAAAATTATCCATAATTTTGCTTAAATTAAATTGAATTATGTTGGAACAAGAAAGGTCTTGTACAATTCCTCTAAGGTTTTGATGATAACAAAGTATTGAAGAACAATTGGAATACTAACATATGTTCAAGTGTGCAGAATCAAAAATATAATCTATCATTAAAGGATGAACATATGAAGAACATCAGAAGGACCAAGAGAAGCTAAGAAGACTTTGGTAGAAGATCTGAAGGAATGTCAACCAGAAGTCAATGTCCTAAGAAGAAGGATACTACACAGAAGCTGGAGAGTTACCTCAACAGACTATGCGAAGGTCATCAGACTCAGAAGCAGGCTGCAAACTTGGATGACCCCTCAGATTTTAGAAAATCCTGAGGGACCCAGAATCCACGTAGGTTTTGTCTTCTTCTCTGAACTGTCCATATCAAGGATTTGATAAGTACAATTATTTTGTCTTCTTCTGTCTACGTGCACAAACAGACAAAGGACCTCAAGAACAAAAAGAATGCAACAAATAATTCTTCTTTCAGCAAAGAAAATTCAAAAGACTATTCAACGGGATTATCCATATCAGGCAAAGGGCCAATGTTCTTGATTGAAGCTTCTCACCGACTCTATTTGCGCTTACACTCTTCTCCAACGTCTCTCAAATCTCTGCCTATAAAAGTGGCTGAAGACCATGAAGAAGATTAACAAGACTCTGTTATTTTATTGTGTCATTACTCTGTCAAATCAAATAGCGCAAAACACTTAGGATTTTTGTATCAAAGTTTATATCTTAGAAATCCTAGAGTTGTAAAGAGTCTGTTCATTATACACTACCATTGTTAAATCAAGTGTAAGAACAAATTAGAAGTCTCTCGCTTATGAAGCTTGAGCGTATAAGTCTCATGGTGAAACCTTGAGCAGTAGAAGTCTCTTAGGAGTGTCCTTAGAGCATTGGAAGTCTCTTGTCTGTGTGTTTGAGCATTTGTAAGTCTCTTGGAGTTGTCCTTGAGCAATGAAGTCTTTAGGAAGAGTCATAGAGCAAGGAAGTCTTTAGGAAGAGTCCTAGGGCAAGGAAGTTTTTAGGTAGTGTCATAGAGCAAGGAAGTCTTGAGCAGGTGTGCTTGAGTATAGGAAGTCTTTTGGAAGTGTCCTTGAGCAATTTGTAATCCAGAGCGATTATAGTGAAATCCCTTGGAAGTGCAAGGGGACTAGACTACTCATGTGTTGTGGGAGGAACAAGTATAAAATTGTTGTGTCTGCCTTCTCTCTCTGCTTTTATCTTTGTGTTCTGTACTTAATCTGCTGCACTCAGACTCTGTATGAGAATCTGTATACCTCAGATTCTGAACAGCTTTTTAACATACAAAAAAAGAAACAGAAAAAGGCAACACAATTCAACTCCTCCTCTTGTGTTTTTCTCACCTTCAAATTAGTTTGATAATTTACGTTGTATGTTATTAAAGCTATTGTCACATGAATATTTTTATAATAAATTATAATCAGAATATTATAATATTCTTATTTTTATTTAAAAGATATAAAAAAAAATTAATTTAACTTAAACAAATATTTGTCCCGTGTCAGATCATTGTAATAAATTATAATTATCAGTGACAAATAGTTGTCCCATTTTTTTTAAGTATCAATGATAATTATTTATCTCATGTTCTCATTTATTTATCAATGTAATATATTTATCTAAATGAAATATATTTATCGTGTTGTAGATTTCGATTCTGGTTATTGGTCGGATTTTGATCTGTTTTGAGTTGCTCGATTTTTGGGTTTTTGTGACCTAGTTTCTGGGTTGTTGTCGGTCATGGAAGAACAATTATGCTTCCCAGGTTCTCTTCTGAGCGTGAATAGACTTGTTGGGATGCCTATGTGTGTCCCTCTGAATGGAGTTTCCCACTTAACAAAGTATGTTGTTTTTGACTTGGCTTATGGTGGACCGGTTGTGCAGGTATCAGGTGCTAGCTTGGTTCCCAAAGCAATCAATATTGTTGGTGGTGTTGATACAATCATCAAAGTTGCAGCTAGAAACTTCACTGCACAATCTAAGTTATCCTTCACTCAACTAGTGAGTAACAACGCAAATTTCCCAGTCACCGATTTACCCCTGCCCTGTAAGAAAGGTGACTCAATTTCAATCAAAATCTCCAAGGATGAATACACCAAGGAAGTTGAAGAATGCAAGAGTATCCTCCATGGGAGGTTGATTTTGAAGAAAGGGGAGAAACCTCCCACTGCGAAGTAACTACATGAAACCTTGATTCCTCTCTGGAAAATCAATAATTGGGAGCTTGTTATGTTGGGCAAAGGTTTCTTCGAATTTGTATTCTCAACTATTGAGGAAATGCGCTCCAATTGGTCGACATGTTCCTGGAATCTCAATTTGGAATCCTTCGCTTGTCGCAATGGGTTCCTCACTTCTGCCCTGGCTCTCAGAAACAATCTAATACCCAGGTTTGGATTCGTTTCACTGATCTCCCTCATAAATATTGGAGAGAAAAAACTTTAATTGAAATTGCTTGTGTTGTTGGTATGCCTATTACTTTATATGAACCTACTAGAAATAGTGTTTGGTCATTATGCAAGGATGCTTGTTGATGTTGATTTATCAAAACCTCTTCATGACAATGTCTTAGTCGAGAGGGAATGGTCTGCATTTCATGTTGGTGTTGTATGTGAAAAACATCCTGATTATTGTAATAATTGTCAGAATTTAGGTCATCACATATCTTAATGTAACCCGTTGAAGCATGGAAAAATGGTTGCAAGTAATAAGCAGGATAAACCTAAATCACAAGAGGCTATGATAACAAAAAAACCATTAATTAGGGTGAGCAAAACCCTAAAACTATTGTTGCCCCTCTGCCTTCTTTAGTAGAAAATGCAGAAATAGAAGATACAAACGAATATAGTTTTGCCATTAACGATCATGATGTTGATCACAGTCCCATTGTGGAGTTAGATGGAAACACCGTTTTACTAGAATCCTCATAAGATCAAGGAAAAATTGATAACAATCATGATGAAGCATTTGATACAAACTCAGTCGACATTTTCTTTCATGAAGAGTTAAACGAGGAAGTGGTAGCGAGAGATCATGCTCAGGAAGATCTTGGTGTAGGTCCATAGTGGTGACAGACTCTAACTTGTCAAACTTTAGTGAAAATGTTATTCATGACATGTAAGTTTTAGGGGTTGTTCCTACTGTTGCCCGACAAACTATGGATTTTTTGAGAGATTCATGGGCTAACATGGGTCAGAAGGAAGTTATTGTTGATTTAGACACAAATCAACAATTTGAGTTGGTGGTTCCAAAGAAAAAGAAGAACAAGTTAAAGCAGCAGTCTGAGACTAGCAAAAGGTTTAAGGTAGAGGCTTCCAATCGTTCGCCTTGCTAGTAATTTGGTATAATGTTGCTCCTCTAGCTTTTGGCAGTTTTATCTGTATTGGTTTGTTTTTTTTCTGTTTTTTATTATCCTTGAAGGTTTTGGTTTTTGTCCCTCCTCTTTTTTGTTCTTTTTATTTCTATACATATATTTCAAGGTGTTGTTTTTTTTAAGGAATATTTCAAGGTGTTGTTGTTGGAGATCCCCTTGGACCCTTTGTTTTGCCTAATTTTTTTTATCTAATTTTTATGTATCATTGACAAATATTTATCCAAATTTTTTTAGGTTTAGTTGCATGTTTGGTCCATTAAATTTATTTTAAATTGGTCTTGTATGTTTTAAAAGTTTTAAGTTGATCCAAAATATTATTTACATTGAAATAAGTTAGTCATTCCATCATTTAGCTATTGAATTTGATACATAGCTAACAAAACTACACACATGAACTCACACTTGTGTAATTAAAAATTTCAAAAAGCCGCATAATATTGCGTTTAATAAAAAAAACTCATCTCCTATGACCATTCCAAAAAACTCCGTTTTGAAAAAACAAAGGCAAATTCTATGGTACACCCGAATATTTCGGTGTATCGGTACACCAAATACATAAATTAATGGTTAAATGAGTTATTTTTTTTTAAGATTTTTTTTTATTGTCTATCATTTATAATTTCAATAACTAAATCTTATTTACCAAAATCTTCGACAAAATAAAAATTTAATTTTTCTGAATTTTTATTTTTCATAATAGAGAATAATGATTATTCTTAACGATAAAATGTAAAAAATTTAGTATGATTCTTGCAAACAATGAAATGATGTTTTTTCTTATGAAATAATATTTTTTAAATTATAAATATCGACAAATAGTTCTTTATTTCATAAAAATGGTTGCTAATTAATACATTTAGAAGGCAAGTTTACCGGTGTATGGTAAAAGTTCCCAACAACAAATTCAATGCCTCTGCTAAAACTTACCTACTTATTTCTTCCTTCAAATCCAAAATCAACATACAAATATTCCCTTCATTCAATTCATTAATTCCTAATTATGCCATCGCCGCCACCTCTCGAGCACCAACCACCAACATTTTCCACCCTACGATCGGAATCGACTCAAGAATTAAAACAATTCCATCTTTCTTCTATCATCCATCTGTAACCCCATATGACTTTGTTCCAAAAAACCCTAAACATGAATATCGGATGAGATGGTTAAATAACTTATTTTCATGCTCTCTCCGTCTCATAATGAGTGATTCATTTAAGTGAATGTCAATTGCTTGTTTTAATTTTTCTCTTTAGTTAATATTACTTTTATCACTGTCAAATCAATATATGCACTATGCGTTTATGATAATGAGATTATACAAATACATGATAATATAATTTAGTAAATTATCACTCTCTCTCAATCATTTATAAATTTTCCTTAATTTATGTCAAATGATTAAAATAGTCACTCATTGTTGGACGGAATAAGTATTATTTTTGAAATACATACATACACACACATATATATTGTGACAACTACTTTATCCATTAGGTAAAAATTATTCATTTGAGTTGGCACCATTCAAAACCATTCACTTATCTATTTATATTAATAACATAAATAGCAAAGGACAAATAAATAGTTTTAATTGATGTCAATTCAGATGGATAATCTCTATCCACCTATTCTTAAAGGTGTTGAGATAATTTGCAAATTTTTATATAGTGAAATAATGTCTTGATAAGGATTTGAGATGATTTACAAAAAAAGAAAAGAAATTATAGTGTCCTTTAGATTATTCTTCTAATTCAAATTTGAAAATATACTTTCTCAATTTCATTTTTTTTTTGTTCTTGAAGGATTTCTCAATTCCATATTAAGAGGTTTGTTTTAACCAAAAAAGATTAAGTAATATTTAAGAATTTCTTACAATAATTAAACAATAGAGTAAACACATAGAAATAAAAGTTAACAAACAAAATTATCTATATATAAACAATATTGTAATTATTTTTTATGTCGGCCTAGTTTTTTAGTGAGAGAAACTTCAATTTCTCTCTAAGTTTTCCTTCTCTTTCACTCATCGAAGATGAGTGGTTTTAGGTCTTTTTTTTTTAATTAGAATCACCCATCTGCATCTTTTTTCCCATTTCTTTTGATCTACATAAGTGATTTTCACATATATCAAGTTTTTTCTTGTGTTTTTTTTCTTCGTGATTTTGTCGTCTGAGTGCGGCGTTGTGTTGTTCGTCGTCTTATGCGGCGTTGTTTGATTTCGTGTGTGTTTTGTTGCAGTGTTCGTTTGGTTCATATTGAAAGGATGTTCCTGTCTCTACGTTTCTTAGGATATATGACCTTATAGTATTTCAAAGTTCGGCTAGGTAAGTAAAGTCTGATAAAAAATTGTTTCATACAAAATTGAATTCGGCATCTCTCGAAAGATTCGGTCTTTGAAGGAATTCATTAACCACTTGTGATCAATCACTTAGTTATTATTGCTATAAAATGATCAAAACAAAAATAAGATAAAATATATAAAAGAGAAAGTTTAATTAAAGTTTTGGTTCTCTCATTTAGAGTCTAAACAATTTTGGTCATTGTATTTTTAAATACTCAACTTTGACCCCTCTAATTGTTCATTTTCTGAAATTGACTACCATCAATTTTTATTTATAATATGGCAAGTTTTTATCTCACATGTTAATGGTGCATTGGTGATCTGGAGGTCACATCACTATTCTATATTTCTTTTTAAAAATTTAAAAACTTTTTATTCATTTCGTTTGATAAAGTTTATTTATTAAAGATTTTAATCATACTTTATTACAGGTTTTAAACTAATTTTTTTTTCTTCATCCAATCATTCTTGTTTTGGTTGTATTGCTAGTTGTTGTTTTGACGTTCTGTAGCGTGCTTCCACTGTAGTTGTTTCTGGGTTTTTTAGGGAGAAAAAAGTTTGAGGGAAAGGATATTACACGATGGTGGGGGAGTACATAAAATGTAGAGGGGGGGAAGGTTAGTGAGGGACGGTGTGGAGAAGGAGAGGCAAACCATGGTTGTGGGGAAGGAAGGGGAAGGCGTGTCATTGGTGATGAATATGGGGAAGGAGAGGGAGAGGGATGTCTTAACGGTGGTTCGTAGTCGTAGTGTCACTAGTACAAAAAAACACTTGTTAGCTCAAAGATTTTAACTGGGTTGTGATCCATCTGACTTAAAAACATAGGCACGGAAGTGAAGTTTTTTAAGTGGGTTTACCCCATTTAAAAAGTATCCCGTTCGTCACTCTCACTTAAAAAGTACCCCATTTAAGTGGATTTAGAGAATTTATGTTGTTTTGTTAGAACTGAAATCATGATTTTTGTGATTTTTGGTTGATGTTATTTTTCATGGTAATGCAGTTGGCTATTGTTGTTATTGTTGTTGATATTAATGGTGGAACTGAAGTTCCTTTCCATCCCAGTAGAGTGGTATGTTAGGCCACTGCTATCTGATTCTCTTTATTGATTTTACCTGAATTTTCTTTTTAACACAATGGTTCTTAAATTTTGTAATTCCAGTTTTTTAAAATCGGGGATCCTTTGATTTTAAGTTTATATTTTGTTTGACAGGAACATAGGTGGAAGCTTGATTCAGCAAGGAAACAAAGGAGTACTATCATAATTCTAAATATGTGATTGTTGAGTATTGTGTGAGGGTGAAGTTGAAGTTATACATAGACACATTCTTTGTACCCATGTATATTGAAGTCATTATTTTAATGTGAGAATGATTTTAATTTTTTTCTAAAATTGTTATTTCAGGAATGAGGGGGCAAAAAAATGTGTATCAAATGAAATTAAGGTAATGATTGATTAATGCTTGATTATATTTTGCTTTCTTTAGTCTTTAGATATACGTAAATGAATAATTTGGAGGCTTATTACTTGTCATGTTTTTGGTTCCGGTAGGAATTTTGGATGAAGATTTTGGAAGTTGTTTTCACATGTTTTACTTCTACACATGTTGTTTTGACCCTGGTGTAGCACACCCAAAACCTGGTATAAGGAATTAGGAATGTAATGAGTTGTTTTGACCCTTTTGCCTTTGATTCAATCTGTCATCAAATTGGAGTTACTCAATCTGAATAGTGTGTTCCAGTTTTAGCAGTGTTTATAATAGTAGATAGATTTGGCATGTCTTTGTACCCTTCTTTATATTTTTTTCCAAAGCAATTATAATTATCACTTCTAAGTATATCTTGCACCAGCCCAAAACAGACTGAACTACCCAGAAAAACAGCACACTAAGCAGCTTGCGTGCATTCTTAATGTGGTCGTCATTGGGATAATTTTTCTATGTCCAGATAGACTAAGCAGCTTGCGTGCATTCTTAATGTGGTGGTCATTGTCGGTGGTTTTTTTTATTCTCCCTTGCTTTTTGTTTCTTCTTTTGACGATACCTAATATTAGGCGTGTTCATTTAAGGCTTAAGTTAAGAAGTTATTTGATTGAAGAGAAATCGTACGCTTTAAGTAATTGTTGAGTTGAAAGCTGTTAAAAAAATTGTTATTGTCAAGTTACGTGCTAGTCTTTAAGTCATAGACAAAAGAAAAAAAGTTCTTAGAATGATAAATTTGTTTTGATTTGAGGTGAATGATAGATCGGGTTGCGAACATAGGTTTCATAATTTTCAATAGAAGTTTCCAGTTACGTATGGAAGAGCTTACAGCTTGAACTTGTATTATGCATAAATATAGATGTTAGTTGGAGTACCCGTGCAATGCACATGATAACATAATATATATTTTTTTAATTTCTTGCATATTTGGCAAATCATAAGTATTATAGAAAATTAGTATCGAATTTAATGCATCGTAACATTGTATGTAACGACATGATAATAAATCATAGATTTTGCACAACAACATTGTGTTGGAAATTCCACCCTAATTGCGGTCTACCCTTAGGCGCCTTAATTGTGGCATTTGGGTTGCCTTCATTGCATCCTCTAGCGCCTTCATTGTTCTGGGTTTGAGTGGGGCTTATAAAGCTTGGGCAGTTCTCACCTTACAAGCTGGTTTTGTAAACATGAGTTTATAAGTTTCAAGACCCTGTATCAATCCTTTTAGATAATTGAAAGTTATTTGTGCTATATATTTCACCGTGGTTGCTTATTTGTGCTATTTTCATAACCAGAATGAGGTTGCCAGGGCTATTGAAATACGTGAAATTGTGACATCTTTGGGTCCAGCATACATAAAACTTGGGCAAGCATTGAGCATATGATAGGAATGCTGATGAGCTAGTGGGCATTGATGAGGGCCCAAGACCTAAGGTATGGAGAGTCTACCAAAGAAAGAATAAGAAGGGTATTATGGGGAACGTTGGCAACAGAAAGAATGATTACGTGGAAGGGAATATTGTGTGAAGATTTGCATGAGGTGCTTGGAGTGAGGTGTATATAAGGGTGGTTAGAGGAAAGAGAATGGTAGCTAAGTTTTCTGTTAGCAAAGGCAATTCACTAGCGTGAATTGAGGAGCCATTGTGCTATGGAGAATTGATAGTTTGTTATCAATTCTATCTTCATTTTTCATATATTGTAATAAGCCATTTCCATTATAATATATCCATTTCCATTCCATTACTGTTCTAGTAACTTACTGTTTCATTACCTGTGTTTGTTGATATCCATCAGCATACGACCTGATATACTCACTACAAGAAAACAGCATTTTAGCCTCCAATTTTAGCGTCGGCCACCGACACCGACGCTAATAGCGTCCCCTTAGAGTCGGCTTATGTCACGCTAGATCTATTTCGAATTTTTATTTTTTTTGGAAAATAATAGAGTCGGCCTAGCCGAGGCTACATGTTAGTAGGACCTACATATAATTTGTTAAAAAGATATAGAGTCGGATAGGCCGACTCACTACTGTTAGGTTTTTTACAATAAAAAGCACATTTTAGAATTTAGCCCCAAACAAATTAAAAAACACACACATTTTCAATCACTTTTACTCTCTCTTTCTCTCCTTGTTTTCGATTTCATCTTCACAAACAAACATTGTTCACTTCACGCACAACTTTCAGATCTAACGGAATCGATTCCATCGTGCACCAGATAAGATTCTTCGGCGATTCGTCAAACGCATTCGCTCCATCTACGAGCTTGATTGCTTGTTCGGTTTTCCCTTCCTGTGTGATTTCGTTGATTTGTTCTTCGATTTAGTCTTCGATTTTGAAAATATGTGAATCTGGTTTATCGGTGAGTTTCCATTTTGAATTGAAACCTAATTTCTATTTATGTGAATCTGTTATTCGATTGTGATTGTTTTCTTAAATTGATGTGTTCAATTTTGTTATTGTTAGGTAAACTCTTTGCAATTTTAATGTATAGAGATTTTCTTTAGATTCAGGCAAATTTGATCTCTTCAATGGCTAAAGAGTTGTTCTACCAAGGAAGATGATAATCCTGAAGCGAAGGGGTTGAAGGTTCATGGCTTGCTTTATACATTCATAATGAAACGGTATCTTTATACAAATTGTTTCTGCTTTGCTTTATTACAACTTGTTCTTTAGGACAACTATGTGATAATGAAATTGGAATTAATTTAATTTGATTTGAGATAGTTTGATAAATGTAAAATTCTATTTCGAATCTTTATGAAAGCTCATCATTTGACTTTTAACTTTTTTGGGAATATTCTGGCTTTTATGTGGTTTATGGTGTGTCCACTTTATCAATTTACTCTTAAGGATGGTTTATGTTGTTGATTGAATACTTTGGCTTTTATCAGTTTATCATCTTAATTCAATACCATATTTACTTGGCTTTACTTCAAGTGATGGTGATCTTGTTGGACTTGGATATTACTCTTAAAGAGTTACAAACTTACAATATTAACAGTTATTTCAAAAGATGTAGTTGGGAATTATATGTAATGGTTTTATTGGATTGTTCACCTTTGTGGCTATGGCTAAATATATTGTCACGTGTTTACATCACAACCTCATAGGTATTGAAGGATCAGTTATGATTGTAGGCGGGACCATATGCAAATGACGAAACTGATGATTGAGAATGAGAACTCTGTTAGCAGGATCATTGCAGATGTTCCTGGTTAGGTGTTTCTAATAAACCTTTAGCCTATACTTGTAGCTTTAGTACTCTCATAATGTAATTTAATGTTGGTTCTCAGGGGCTGGAGCTATTTATGTCTGGTTTATTCCTTATATCAAGTAGAGTTACTTATGACTATGATGTTATATACCTTACTTTCAAATACGAAGGTATGCACCACCATCACTTTTTGGAATATGTCATGTTCATTCCATATATCATGTAGAGTTACTTATGACTATGGTGTTATATACCTTATGCTCAATATCTTATGCACTAAATCAAGGGATTCTTATCAAGGTGAATGAGAAAAAGGAATTCATTGATGTTTTGAATACCAAAAATGAAGATTATAAGGTTAGCTAAGATTGCACTTTATAGCAACATCTTTTTCCTCAAGATATTGTCCTATTCTTATTGTCTTCTGATTTATTCTTTTTCTTACAAGTGGTGACTCTAACACATCAATAGAATGATGACGATGACTGAAACAAACCAGGAGGATGAAGATTAAGAGTCTTAGTTGCTATTCATGCTGAAATGATTGCTATTCTTCCATGTGAGTTCTCTTAGGCTTAAATGAGGTAATCTCTACTAATAAATCCTGGTGAAATTGTTCATTTAGTAAAATATTTGTCATCTATAGAAGCACATCAAAAGAAATAAAGCAGGTCTCATATTTTGACATATGATGTTCTAGTGAATATTGAAAGATAATTTTCATATATGTGATAGATTCTTCTATATTTTGTATGATGCAGGCTATTCATCATCAGATTCTCATACTAGTGTGTACATTGGGTTCATCTTCAAATCTCCCTGAAATTCTATTGCTCCAAATGGAAGTGAGAATCTCCTAATGCAGGTTCATTGTTTTACCTTATAAATTTTTGGGAATGTTTATACCAGAAATATATTGAATTATGTTTTCTCGTATAATTCTTGCGAGAATCTCTTGGTAATATGTTTAGTATTGATATTTTTAGATCGGCCATATCAAGTGTTGCAAATACTTACCGATGGTATGATCCCTTCTAAAGATATAATATTTTCTGTGAAAAGGTTACATGATTCAAAACTTTATGTTAAAATTTTGCCATTTAAATTTTGTAGTGAAACTCAGGATTTTGCCTAATACCTGGTTTCATTAATGCTAAAAGGATATAATATTTTCCCTTTTAGTATACTTATAATGTGAATTCAAATAAAGAAAAATTGTAATATAAAGTTTCATTAATGGATCATGTAAGAATTGTTTACTTTTTACGTTGACAACTCTTTACACCCTGATATAAGAGACCACATATTTTATCTTGAGGGTGACCGCATGCATTCCAGCATTCAGAAGGTATCAAATTTGGACATCTCATGTCTGATTTTATGATTTTTTTTAAATTTATAATAGTCGCTTAATTACTTTAACTACAAGTAGGTTCCTGCATTGATTTTATGATGATTCTTATTGTCCTTGAATATAGATAGATAGATAGATAGATAGATAGAGAGGGAGAGATGAAGGGGGTGATAGATAATCTAACTTGCTATGAGGCAACTATTGGACTGCTTCATATTATAACTAGAGAGTATCATTCTTAATTAAAATTGTTATGGTCATGTGCTTGCTTAGGCTTCCATCAAAATTGTTATATTCTATGATTTCTTTTGTCTACTTACTTAACATTTATTTTTCTATATGTGGATTGATGTGAAAATTGCAATCTATATGTGAATATGCATTCATGAATAAGATCTATCATATGTGGCTTCTACATGTGGCTCTAGAAACTTGTGTGGTGTACTTGGCAAGTTAGGATTGTCCTAGTTTAGACTAATTCAACTTTTTTGATAAACCATTATATCTAGTAGCACTTAAAAATTCATTATTTTTTTTTAAATCAGATCAGAAAATACAATCTGCTCAATGTGATTAGTCCTTATAATTAGTCGTCTTATCATCTTTTGCCTAAAAAGGATAAAATAGTTATGATTTTCAAACCTAAATTAGCGGATATTCTCATCTTTTCACTAAACATGACAAAATAGTTTTGAGATGAGCTTTTGAATTAGCGGGTATTCTCTCCATTGCACTTGGTCCAACTTATGAATACGAATTATGAAATCACAACACCACAACTTGTCAAAGCTGGAGACAAATCAGTTTCTCTATTGCTAGAATCATATTTTTAGAATTAGGACAGGAGCGAATTTTCTCAAATCCAAATGCTTTCGCCATCTGGATTCACATATAGCTAACATTAAACTTGCATTTCCTCAAACAGAATTTTCTCAAATCTGACACGACACCAACACATATCATTACATTGATTTATGTCATTTTTTCAAATTATTATTGTTGTCGACGTGTTTGGTGTCCGTGTATGAGTAAGCAAGGTTTTTCGAATTTGATATTTTATAATTGAGTTGAGAAATGGTGTCGCTGTTGTAAATATTACAATTAATGGAGACACTTTGAATTAGCTTTGTTGACCACTTGATGGATTTTATTAGGCATGTGGTGCTTCTAAATCATTGTTGATAGATAGGTGTTGTTTTTGGTTGCAGCTTTTTTTTTGGTGTGGTCTAGCTGAGGTCTGACTGTGTGGCATTAGGTGTGCTGTTGTCATTGTGCTTTTAAGTGTTGTCATTGTGCTTCGTGTCCCCAAATGAAGTTTAAAAATTACCGACTTAATACGAGGCGAGGTGAGTTCTTTATTTCTCTTTCGTCCTTGTCCATTTTAATGCAAAGAACAAATAAATGTGTTTTACTTTTACCCCTAACCATTGTGGCCCTTGGATCTTTTTACAAGGTGTCAGTTTTTGTTGCCGTATTGAGAATGTTCTTAAATTATGGACTTTCTGGTAGAACCCCAAGTACTTTGCTAGTTGGCCATTCAAAGAAGGATCTTAATAATGTAAGTCCTAAGGCACACAGAGAGCACCTAAACAAGTCAGACCGTAGTGTATATAGGTCTCCACACTTGCGAAAAAGGGACTGCTCAAATGTGAAGCCCAATAGAGCTGCACATTCTCAATTTATCTCTGATAGCGAATCTTCTACTATGAATGTTACATCTTTAGATTCAGATTTTAGTGATGGAGATGGATCAGCTAAAGAGAGTGCCAAGGGGCAGAACTCTAGGGTTAGAGTTGCTGCTATAATTTGTATACAGGTAAATGCCAAATTTGCTATCCTCTCACCTTTCTGATGTACTTTCACGAGAACATGTATCTTAATATTAAAGTTGCTGTTAGCTTTGCCCAAAATTTACATTTGATATTTAGTTTAGATTTTAAAAGTCATTTTTCCCAGAATTGGGAAAATCAATATGCTAATTATCACAAAAATCACTGCTCTCCCTTTCAATCCCCACTTCTTATTTATAGACAATATGCCTTCTATCTCAGCCTAGCTGGCTAACTAAGTCTCTTAACAAACAGACCTATCAATCATGAAATACTATATTTGAGGCAATGTGAATAGAAATGATTTAAATACTAGTTTATAATACCCAATAATATGTCACAATGAGTAATTTGTGTCATATCTCACTGTTTTAATTGTGGATTCAATCTTGCCACTGCGTGCATTGTGCTTCTAACTTTTCACGATACCATTTCTGCCAAAGAATATCACAAATTCTTGATATTAATTAAATGTACAGGACATCATGTCTATTAGGTAAAATGATAAGCAGAAAGAGAGGGAGAGTTTTCGAAGATAGATTCTCTTAGAAATAAAGAGTATTTTCGTTCTGCCAGTCTCTTTTGATACCCCTGGTATTTATAGCAGAGGAAAAAGCAGTAGAGGTAGATACAATAAAAATTAGCAAAAAAAAAAACAAAAAAATCTAGCGTCGGCCAAACCGACTCTAATATTTAGTTGACTTGTTTGACTGTAGAGTGGGCTGGCCGACTCTAAAAGATTTAGTTGACTGATTTGAAGTTGACTTTAGCGTTAGTGCAGCCGACTCTACATTTTAAAGTTAGCGTCGGCCTGGCAAACTCTAAATTAATTTGTTGACTTTTTTATTTTGAATTTAATAGCGTCGGCTTTGCGAAGAGTCGGTTTTAGAGTCGGATTAACCGACGCTATGTTAGCCTCGGTGGGCAAATAGCCGACTCTACCCAGTAACTTCGAATTTTTTAGCCTGCCCCCGACCCCGACGCTAATCCGACGCTAAATCTGTGTTAGCGTCGGTTTTAGCCCTGTTAGAGTGGGTTTTTGGCCGACGCTAAATTGCAGTTTTCTTGTAGTGACTGTCACCTGCAGCAATGACGGAGCTGCAGAAGCTCTGTGATAAAGTAAGCTTGCTGCTCCTTTACCCATTCATTGCATGCTCCCTTCTATATATGCAATTGTGTCCTTTTTAAATGAATCTATATCGTCATACATAGGGAGAATAGTGATCCAGAGAAAAAAGTTAATAACTTGATATTAGTTGGACAAGCGTGATTTATTTTTGTAGTTAATTTGAGCAGCATAAAAGCAAAATATTGTTCCTTCATTTCAGAAAAATGAAACAAAATTGTCTGGATGCATATTTAGTGTTTATGTTCTAATTTCCAAAAAAACTTTCTGCAGTGACTTTTCTTTCATAAGCTTATTTAGCTAGATAGAACTATTTGACCCTTCTTACAAGAATTGCTGTCTGATGTTTTGGTAAACACTGAATTATTAGCAGTTGCACATTTGCATTTTCATTTCTGATATTGTAAGCTCGTTCTTTTTCTGAGGTTTAAAAAAACCACCGACAATGACCACCACATTAAGAATATACTGCAGCAGCAAAATACAGACACTGCTGCTATAACAGCCCAAAACAGCTACCCCTCAGCACCAGTTATGCAATACAAAACCAGACCAAACAGACTGAACTACCCAGAAAAACAGCACTGACCCAAAACTGTACCACACTTAATAAAAACTGAACTGGCAGGGCCCAAACTGACTCCACCCTCCACAGACCCATTCAAAACTGGCAGAGACCAAACTGACTCCACCCTTTACAGAACTGGCAAGGACCAAACTGACTCCATTCAAAACCCTCACTTTAGGATTTGTCTCTGTTGTGCAAGGTTAGAACCATGTATCATATTTTTTCTATTTGATAATTTGAACGATGATTCATAATTTAAACAAACTTACATTTACATAGAGCCAATTATTCATATTTTATTGTGTAGATATTGAGTACTTTCCTTTTATTATTGTAAATTTTGTATCTTTGTAATGCAGAGATGCATAGCTTATTATTGGCTTAGGTCTTAGTTAACTCTTGATTTTAGAAAGATTTGTGGAATGTTTTTGATTTTCTCTTGGTTCTGCTAATGATTTTTAGTTGCTAGAGAGGTGTTTTAGTTGTGCTTTTTAATTAGTTGAGGAATTGTGGTTTTTGGGCATTTGTTCATTTCAGGTGCTCTTGTTAGTGTGTTTGTTCATTCATGCTTGCTGCCATAGGTGTCTCATGTTTCACTTGTTTTGATGTATTGTGCTCTGTCAACCATGAAGATCGCGTACTCAAGGGACATGGAACCGCTGATATCAATGGCGAAGTTGTTGCCACTCTTTGTGGTGTTGTGGAGCGTGTTGACAAGTACATTTGTGTGCGTGTTTTGCGCTCAAGGTACAAACCCAAGCCTGGTGACATTGTTATAGGGCGTGTCATTGAGGTACAGTTTTATAGTTTCAACCGTTTTCTGCTTTTGATTTGAAAATGGTTCATTTTCGTAATCTTATGTTTGTTGTGTTGTGTAGGTTGGTCAGAATCGTTGGACATTGGATATTAATTGTGGTCAAAACGCTTATATCATGCTTTCTGCAATGAATATGCTCGATGGTGTACAAGTATTTTGTAATTCCCTTTATAGAGATATATTGTTTTTTAGTGTGCAGTTGAGAATTTAACCGATTTTTTACATCTGTGTAATAGAATTGGAAGCATTGATTAGACTTTTGCCACTTTGTTGCCATAGGATAATGTTATTGTTGATGTGAAGAATGGATGAACAAGAGTCATATATGTATTAAGTAGTTTTGCCACTGTGTGTCTGATATAATTGTGCTTATGATGCTCTTGCCTCTGATATATTTGCCTCTGATATGCTTATGCGTCTGATACAATTCTGCTCCTGATACAATTTTTTTGACCCTTTTTAACCTTTTTAAATCGGTTGAACCGACTTAATAAAAGATTTTAAATCGGTTGAACCGATCTAAATTATGTTTATTAAATTGGATGAGTGACCAGACTTAAAAACCTGATTATTTTTTGACCCTTTTTTAAATCGGTTGAACCGACTTAATAAAAGCTTTTAAATCGGTTGAACCGATCTAAATTATGTTTATTAAATGGGATGAGTGACCAGACTTAAAAACCTGATTATATTTTGACCCTTTTTAACCTTTTTAAATGGGTTAACCCGATTTAATTAAAAGCTTTTAAATCGGGTGAACCGACTTAATAAAAGATTTTAAATCGGGTAAGGGGGAAGACTTAAAATCAAAACAGTTTTTTAAGTCGGTCACCTATAAATCGGTTCTGGAACCGATTTAAAAAGTCATTTTCACCCGATTTAAAAAGTGTTTTCTGTACTAGTGTGTAGATGTGGTGCACAAGAGTCTTGTGTCACATGATTTGCAAAGGAAAGGTACGGGTGATAAGACTCTTGTTCGAAGACATGTTATCAAATATCATTCCGATGAGAAAGATGTGAATTGGGAGCGTAAAGAATTGGTGGCAACGGTGATAAATGGCGAGCCTATTCAAGTGATTCAGCAATGTATTCTCGATGTTGGTTTTGAGAATTTAGACATTATTCCTATGGGGGCAGACAAAGTATTGTTGACATGTCAAGGAAATTCGGATGTGCCCTCTATTTTAACAGGTGCAGCTGATTTTTTTCAAATCTTTTTTCGCGTCTACGGTTGTGTGGAATAAAGATTGTGTTAAATTTGAAAGAGGCGCGTGGATTCGAATTTATGGAGTTCCTTTGCAAGCTTGGAATGAGAAATTTTTTAGATTATGTGCTTTTGATTTTGGTTGCTTGTTGAGGGTAGATAATTGCACAATTGATAGAGAAAGGTTTGATTACACTCGTATTTTATTGGCAACTTCACCCTTGGAGGTTATTAATGCTGAAGCTGATTTGTTGGTTGATGCTGTTTTGGTGAATATTAAAATAGTGGAGGAATGGGGATTTGTTGGTTGATGTTTTGATGATGCTTGTGTTGTTTGAGGATGCTTCGGTTTGTGGTGAAAGTGTAAAAGCGGAAGATCATGGTGATTTTGTTGTGAATAATGATGTGGATAATTTAGTAAATGAGATGACGGAGGAATGGATCGAGGATGACCGGTTGCGGGAACAAAAATTAATTTTCAAGATAATAATGAGGATGGTGCCTTTCGTTTTCAAAATATGTCTGAGGATCTTCATTCAGTAAATGATCATGTTTCTTCATCCAAGGCTGCTAGTTCGTGTTCTAGTGTTGACAAAGGGCCGATTTTACAGAGTGATCCGATGAGGTGTGATGATTCTTTGGGAATTGGTACATGTGTGGAAGGAAAGACATATGAGAATCAACTTGGGGATACTTCGAACTCTCCCACCGTCAAGCTAGCTACCGTGGGTGCCAATTAAATGGTGTGGCTACCCGTGTTCGTATTGGTGTGAAAAGGGAACCTGGTAAGCGTACTAATTATTGTTCTCCAGGTCATACTCGTTCGGTGGTGTCGGGGCCGTGGAGTTTGGAGTGGTTATGTGATCATAATCATTGGGATGCGGGAGTCATTTTTTCGTCTAGAAAAAAGGCATAAGAAAAAAGTTCAATCTTTACAAGGGCAGCAGATGAATAAGAAAAAAGTGGTCAGTGTTTTGCGTCATCCTGTAATGAGTCTTAAAAAGGTTGCAAGGATGCCGACTAAAGAAAGAAAAGCGGTTATTAGGGAGTTAAAAAAACAAGTTCGTAAGCATCGAGGAGGTTCTGTAAGTACTGGGTTGAAGGTTTCTGCTGGGAGTGATAGTAATTCAACGGATAATTCTCAGGCTTCTGTTAATAATGATTGACAGAATTGGGTTGTTTTGCATGGTAATGGGGAGGTTGCGGTGGAAGATGTTTGGAGCATAGGGAAGGCGATCGGTGTAAAGTTTAATGGGGACAAGGCCAATATGTTTAATGTGTTGTCTAGGAGTGGGAGGAGGATTCATTATGGCGTGGGAGGTTTGGCTGTTGAGGGTGGGAAGGAGAATAGGGGGTTGAAAGGGTGTAGTGAAGGTTGGTGTGAGGGGGCAGTGTTTTAAGGGGTGTGGGTGTTGTCCGATGAAGATAATTTATTGGAATGTTCGGGGGTTGGGGAGTTTTAAAAAAGAAAAGAGGTACGAAAGTTGGTGGGAGAAAAAAAGCCTTCTATTTTGTGTATTCGAGAAACAAAGCTCTCGACGTTGGATGATTTTGTTTGTTCTTCGATGTGGGATAACTCACCTCATGGTTACTCTTTCAGACCATCGGTTGGTGCTTCTGGTGGCTTGCTAATTATGTGGGATAGTGAGGATGTTGAGATTGGTTACTCCTATTCTTTTGATCATGTATTGGCGGTTAATGGTTGATTTATACAGTCAAATGAAGATTTTGTCCAGTTCAATGTATATGCTCCATGTGATGTGGGGAGTTAGCATGTGTTGTAGGGGAGTTTATCTTCCAGATTGGCCAATTATGTGGGGAAGAATGTGTGTGTCTGTGGCGATTTTAATGTTGTCCAGGGAGTGGAGGAACAAAGGAGTGTTGGTTCAGTACCTAGATTGTTGGGTGTCTATTCTTTTAATAGTTTTATCGATGATAATTATCTGGTGGGCCTTCAACTTATCGGTCGTAGGTTCACTTGGTGTCGAGAAGACGGTCATTCTATGAGTCGCTTGGATAGATTCTTGTTATCTGAAAGCTGGTGTTTGAGGTGGGCAAATTGCCTTCAAGTAGCTCAATTGTGTAGTTTGTCTGATCATTGTGCTTTAGTTCTCTCAGTTGATGAGCAAAATTGGGGGCCAAGACCGTTCCGTATGTTGAAATGATGGTCAGATGTTCCAGGTTACAAGAATTTTGCTAGTTCTAAGTGGCGGTCGTTTCAGGTGGGGGTTATGTGTTGAAGGAGAAACTAAGGATGATTAAAGTGGATTTGCGAGAGTGGCACCAGAGCCACGCTCACAATATTCCGGGCAAAATTTCTAATGTGAAGGAGCGTATTTTGTTGTTGGTTGAAAAAGGGGAGATTTCTTCTTTGGGAGATGAGGAGGTGGGGGAGCTACATTGTCTCTCTGTTGAGCTTAATTCTTTATCTCGGATCCATACCAGTATTTGTTGGCAACATTCTCGATTGAATTGGCTTCAGGAAGGGGATGTTAATTCCATATATTTTCATGGTACTATGTCAAGTCGGCAGCGTGTTAATGCTATCACTACAATTTATGTGGGAGGTTTACAGGTCGAAGGAGTTAGTAATGTCAGGGAGACTGTTTTTTCTCACTTTGCCGATCACTTCAAATATGTTAATATGTCTCGTCCCCGAGCTACACATTTGAATTTTCGCATCTTATCTTATAGGGAGGGGCGACTCTTGTTAAGCCTTTTTGTTCCGAGGAGGTTAAAGTTGCGGTTTTGGTTTGTGACAGTTTCAAGTGTCCAGGTCCAGATGGGGTCAATTTTGGTTTTATTAAGGAATTCTGGGTTGATATGAAAGATGATATTATGTGTTTTGTTTCTGATTTTCGTCGAAATAACAAACTTCTCAAAGGTATAAATAGCCCATCCCTAAAAAAGATAGTCCGCAGAGTTTAAATGATTTTCACCCAATTTCTTTGGCGGGAAGTTTGTATAAGGTGTTGGTGAAGTTTCTAGCAAATAGATTGCGAAGAGTTATTGGTAATGTAATTTCGGACACTCGGTTATCATTTGTGAAAGGAAGACAGATTCTTGACGGCATCCTGGTGTTAGCCTATATTTTTAAGTACTTATTTTGACAGGAAAGGTGATTGTCAACACCACAAAATTCTTTAAGTACAAAGTTAAGAATAAGCATTTCGACCAGGTTCTAGAAAGAGGTTCGACAAGTTCTTTTCGTTCGACTGGAAAGAATTCAAATACTCTCTGAAGAGGCAAGATCAAAGGTCCAAGACACGTGGAAACAGAAGCCAAGTTTGTCGGATAGATATAGTTTAGGACCGTTGGTATGTTAGTTATTTTTCTTATGTAGATATACTAGTTTTTCATAGGTGTACTTGCAGTGAGTACAATATCTAAAACTAGGGTTTAGAACTGTTTAGGTCATGCCTTGAGAATGCTCTTACGGAGGCTATTTATAGCCTTTCTTGGCCTTGGTTTTCCGTGACTTAGGCCCTAAGTAATTTGGGCCCTAAGTCACGTTTAAAGCGTTCTAGATGCTTCTAGAAGCCTTCTGAGGCGGCGCCCTTAGAAGGACGCGCCTATGGTTGCTCTGGCCCTTCTGGAGGGCGATGTGCCTTTAATTATATATTGACGATCCAATTAAATTACTTTTATATTTCAGAGACATTAACTAATTACTAGTGTTACGTTGGTCTAGATAAAACTTGACTCAGATCCTTAAACAAGGTCTCCAGATAGGGTCTTGTGGATGACAAAACTTGGTTGGAAGGGAATATCCTTTTAAGGATGGTCAATGATATTCTTCGACTAAAACCAGTCATCGACAAATTCGGTGATGCTACAATCAGTGATATGTTAACAAAAACGACTAATATTACATGTAGTTAACACGACTACACTTAAAACCAAACTCATTCCTCATTGTTTCAACTTAGTGGTTTGAGTGTAAAGATACTTTATGTGAAATATCGAGTTTATTTGAGTATGTGTTAGCCATTAATTAGCCCAATACCAAAATAAAAAAGATCATTGAATTAGGGGTGTTCGCGGTGCGGTTTGGTTCGGTTTTGAGGCTAAAAGTCATCTGAACCGCAAGATAAAAAACATGCGGTTTAGTTTGGTTCGGTTGACTTCTAAAATAAAACCCGAACCAAACCAAGCCAATGTAGTTTGCGTTGGATCGGTTTGTGCGATTTTTATCGAGCAAATACAATTTTTTGTTTTCAGCATTAAAATCAAGTTAAATAGTTAAAACACAACAATATTTCCAACAACATAAACCAAATTAAAAATGTGTGCAAAAAATAATCTTATTATGTAAGAAATGCAAATACTAAGATTTTATCATTCTCTAAAAGTTCAAGTAACACAAACATATTTTTGAAATAAAAAGTTAAGAAGAAACTTAACAAGATAAAAATATGTCATTTTATAAAAGTTTCCATTGAGTTTTTATGAATATTGGTCTAGATGACATATGTTTAATTAATGTTTTCTGTATGTTGCGGTTTGGTTTGGTTCGGTTGATAAAACAAAAACTGCAAACCGAACCAAACCATGCGGTTGAGTAAAAAAACGATCCGAATACATCCGAACCAAATGCGGTTTGGATTGGTTCGGTTTGCGGTTTTTCTATTGGATTGGTTCGGTTTTGAACATCCCTACGTTGAATATCACATAAGAAAAACCGACAAGTGACAACTAGAAACGATTAACATTTTCAATAATTGTTAATTTTGTTATTTAATCATATAAGTTTTCGTAAAACAATGAAAGTTGGCTTTAAATTATTTTTTAATTCATTGCATGAATCACGTTATTATGACCATTGATTGAATTGGCTAAAGCAGAGGCCCCAGTTGCATTTTGTTGTTCATGTATACATCAAGCTCAATTGGTACTGGAAATGCATGACGCTTTTTTGTAACACCCGGGATTCGGATCCGGGATTTGGCATCTGGGCCCCCGCGATCCCCCGCGATGTACTCATGGACTTCTCCACCCCCATGTGGAGTTTCATGCCTTCCGTGAGAATCGAACCGTGTACCTGAGGCTTAAGTACAAGTTCTTTGCATTCCCACTACCAATTGAGCTAAAAAAACATCTTAATCAATAGAACAAGAAAATCAACAATTTTTCTCGTGCAATTTTGCTCACATAGTTAATCATATTTCCTGCTAGACTTTTTTATCTATTTATATATTATATGCACAACACCCTTTCGAAGAAGCGACAACAGCAGAACAAAGAAATGGAGGACCAAAAATATCTCAAAAAGTCTAAGGTTATCAAAATAGACTCAAAAAAATCATGGGAACATTACATCTCTTATGCTACCAATCAAAGTTACCCCGTAAGTCTTCTTTCTTTACGAAAAATCATTTAACTTCCTGCATATTTGAAATTACAACGAGTTTGACAAAATCACGGTGACATCATAATTTTGTTGCAACTCTAGACAATAGGTTTTGTCAAAATCACAGTGGTACTATGTGATTTTGCTAAACTTATATATGCTAAATTCATTGTCAATTCAAATGCGCATTTACATTATTTGCTTTTAAATGTTACCAAAATTGGATTTTTGAGGAACTAGCTTAAGAGATAATTTTGGTCTAAAAAAATTGCAGGTTGTGGTTCATTTCTCTGCTTTTTGGTGTGTTCCCTCCATACAGATGACTCCTTTCTTTCAAGAATTGTCCTCCAACTATCAAGATGTTCTCTTTCTGACATTGGATGTGGATGAGGTTAAGGTAATTTTATTCACACATAATTGTTAAAATTAACCATGTTTGATTTGGTGTTATTTCTATGATTTTCCATTTGCCAACACATGCAAATGGTATCTAAAGGAAATCAAGAAAAAAGTGTCCATACAAATCCATCTAAAGTGTTTGTATTCAGATTCCAAACACCACTATGTATCACATGTTCCTTCTTTGCATATACTATATCCTAGTAGAGTATTACTTAATCATATCTCTAATCTAATCTTCAATAAAAATATTGATATGTGCTTAACTTTTAACAATGGGACTTTTCTTTACAATATATGAATTGAATCTCCTTTTGAGATTATGTTTATTTGTTTTTGTCTTATATGCATTGTGAACAAACCTGCTATTGCAGTTTCTAGATATATTATCACCTTTAATTTTTTACTCCAAATTAAAGGAGTTCCTACTTCCAACTATTGGTATTTTGTAGGATAATAAATTATCGGTAAAATTGCCTTTGCATCCTTTAAATTATTTTATTGTAATAAATTAATCATTTTTCGATTTTTCTTTCAAGTTGATCCTATAAATAAAATTTGTAACATAATGAGGTTGACCTTTTTACAATATGAAGGACTAATAGTTAATAAATAACTTAAAGGACCACATAAATAATTTTACCTATATGATATAATTATAAGATTAAGATAATTTCTAACTGAAAGAAGAATTGAGAATTGAATGTTTGAACCACTTTTTCTATTATTGTGTACATTAATATATATGTGGCTACATTCAGGAAATTGCCTCCAAGATGGAAATTAAAGCCATACCTACATTTCTTTTGTTGAATGGAGGAACTCTTGTGGACAAAATTGTGGGTGCAAATCCTGATGAAATCAGGAAAAGGGTTGGTCATTTTATTCAATCAACTCCTTCCTAAAAATCAATTATGGAAACAATGAAATGAACAAGGATTTTACTAAAGTTGTAACTATAGCCTAGAACTATAGTTTTGGACCTACTGGTTGTTGTGTGTGTTTGAGAATGAGTATTTTAGTGTGTATTTATTTTGATTTCTTTGTCATCAAGTACTTCTCATTTAATACTCCCTATCTTTTATCACTATATCAAGTTTTTTTTAGGGAACTATTTCATGTTTTTATTTGGTGGGTTATAACTACTATGTATGATGTTAGTGTATATAGATTGAGAAATGAATTTAATTTGTTTGTAATATCAATGTAAATTTGTGTGTATGTGTATTTCTTCGTGTATATATTTGTGGAGATATTATAAAAACTAAATAATCAAGTGATATGATGGTGTCGTTTGATTGTGCACGTATGAAATTGTTTTACCTTTCTGGTGCATATGAATTAAACTCTTAAAAAATATTTAATATATTGATATTTTTTTGAAAGGATATTGATATTGTTAACAACAAAAATAGTCGATTGAATCATGTATCGGTCCCTAAAAACAATCTACAATAATAGGAGAAATAATCCACAACAATAAAAATAATATTGAACACAATAGAAAGAAAAAAATTTAATCATAATTTTTTTTTGATGAGGTCAAAAGATAACATCGTTGGTTTATCCACAAATATTTTATTCACTTTTTTACATATAATTCACTGCGACTTAAAAGAACCTGATTATCTTTCTGCCAGTAGAAATATTTTTTTAGAGGTTGTGGGAATATTTTTTATTTTCTTTTATAACGTACTTTTTGTTCTAATGATATCGTTAGTCATTCACAAATATTTTCTTTTGAAACCAGTCTATTAACATCTACTTCCTCCGTCCCAAAATATAAGCAAAAATTGGTCAACAAAAATTAATGTATTTAGTTCAAAATTTGTACCAAATATAATTTATCTTTAAGGGTTGTTCTAATAATATCGTTAGTCTGCCCCTCAAAAAAAATATCGTTAGTCTGGTCACGTTTTTCAAAACTATAAATGCCTAACAAACAAATTGCCTCTCTGGCTGATTTCATAAAATCAAAGTTTTTTTTGAGGGGTTCATAAAATGCAATGAATAGATTAGATGTGCCCTGAAATCAATCAGCTTTCACATAATATTTTTGGATAGATTAGATATGACTTGATTAGTTGGCAGGGTCAAAAGTTTTAAACCTAACAATTTAAAAAAATTAAATCTCATCTAGAAATCCCTAAAACCTCTTCCTTGCAATTTGGCCAAGAAACATCCTTTCAAAAAACTTCCATTTCATGAAGCTGTTTTGAAGTTCAGGTTCGCTTCATTTATAAAAAGATAGGCATAAGTGGAAGATTAGTGTAACCATTTTAATATGTGAACCTCATTAATGAGTTCGAATAATTGTTTATTTATGTATATTTCTCCCATAAATGGACGGTGAGTGGATGGAAATAAATAGAGAAAACCTAGGTGTGAAAGAGAAATGTGTGGGAGCTAACAACTTGTGCATTTTTCAAAATAGAATTAATGGAAAGCAATCAAACAAATATGATAGCTCTTAGAGAAATGAGGACATTTCAGAGCAGGATGATGGTGATGATTCTGGTTTTGGTGGGATCTCATCTTTCTATCTCCGCTAACGTCGAAAAGATTTCCATCTTCGATGGAACAAATTTCTTGCATTTTCAAAGCGAGATGATGGTGATGTGTTAGCACAAATTGAATTGAAAATAGATGAAGATGGTTTCTTTTTGTTTTAATTTGAAATACCATTTAAGTTTTTATTCTTTTTTATTGATTATCCGTCATGTCATTGCTACATCACTTAACTTGGCCACATATGCGCCAAATGGTGTAAATTTTTTTGTGTGTGTGTGGGGGGGGGTAAAAGGTCAAGTACAATTAGAAAAAAGTGAAATTATGTTTTAAAATTACAAAACAATAGTATTTTTTATTTTTGTTTCTCTAAAATGATAGTTATTTAAACTAGCGAAAAGACGGACACTCACGTATCTCTCTTTCCGCTCTTTTTATTGCGCTAACACATGTAAATTATGAATGATATTTTATATAAAATAAAATTTTGATTTTGATTAAAATTATATTTACAAATATTTGTGACTTTCAAATTGTAACAAACCCAAAAAATCATGTTTATCTTTTTCAATAACAACAATAATTTAACAAATATAACATAAATCTTTATCTTTTTTAATACCACCAACAATATAACATTAATATAGGAAAATTTGATTAAGGGTATAATTGGAATTATAAAACATTCGGCCCAAAATCTCTATCCCCTTCATATATACTATTTGTTCCTATTATAGTGGGATATTTCCTATTTTATTGGGATTTAATATTTTAATTAAAATTTAAAATAATATTATTAAAGGATAAAATAGTAAATAAAATAGTTTAAATGAAGGGTAAAATTAGATAATGAAAAAGTCAGTTCAAACTCATGTATTTTAAGTCTATTTTCTTTATATATAGTATAGATAAATCTAATCCATCAATATCCTATTTGTTATTATATTTTAATGATCTTTCCAGGTTAAAACAAATTTCTTTTAAGTTTCAATTTCAACGAGTTTTATTAAATCAATACTAATTATCCTTAAAAAAAATCAATGCTAATTAGAAAACCAAAAATATCATTATATATTTTATATTGTTCAAATCTACTTTAAAATGAAGTGTTTTCTTAATCTACTATATATAAGAAGTAATTCATTTTAAATTCTTCGAGAGATTTTATTACTTCATTGTTAATCTCATCAAACAATTTCTTTCTACAAATAATATGTTTTTCACAAAATTTGGGTTCTATATCAATTTTAATAGGAATTACTTTAGCATAGATCACAACATTTTCAAATTGATCTTTCTTATGCTTTTCAAAAAATAATATAAGACCTTTCAATTGTTCTACAGCAACATCAATACACCTATACTTCAATTGTCAGGGACGGGGGTCAAGGGGATTGTCACTGGAAAATTGCTCTTTTCCCAGCCAAAATTGCACACTCCCACAGAAACTGACGAAAATACCTCCGATATGACTTAATTCACGCATGTTATACACCAGTGTGACTTAAGTCACACTCGATATATATCAACTTGAGTTAACTCACGCTGAAAAAGAACAAGAATACATATTAACATATGTTTCAATGATGCGTTTATAATTCGTTGTTTACGGTGCATGTGGTGTTCAGTTTCACGCATTTTAATTAAAAAAAAGTGAAAAAATATTTTATTTCAAGAGTAGGAAAAAAAAAACTTGGTGGTTGTTTAGTTATATAAATAAAAAATGAAATGTATGTGGGACTGTGGGAGTGGTTTCTCTTTATTAGTAGTGCGTGATTTTTCAATTAGAAAAATAATAAGTTGCTGAGAGAGCACGCGAGAAAGGAAGAAGGTTGTGTGTTTGTGTCAGCTATCATGTGTTAATATGTATTCGTTCTTTTTCAACGTGAGTTAATTTACGCTGGGGTTCGGCATGAGTTAACTCACATTGATATATACCGAGCGTGACTTAAGTCGCGCTGGTGTATAATCTGCATGAGTTAAGTCACGTTGGGGTATTTTCGTCAGTTTGTATGGGAGTGATCAATTTTGGTTGGGAAAAGAGCAATATTCTTGTCACTAAGTGAGGGCTTTTAAGCCTCCAAATTTTCTAAGCCTCATATTAGGCGTCGAATATTTTTCGCTTTAAATATATTTTCACAAGTCAAATTCTTTAAATGTTTTAGCGTTTATCTCGGTGAGTAGTTAAATGGAGTTGTAGACTTGAAGTTCATGTTGCAAGTTTGATCTTGGCTTAATTGCATTTTTGGTCCCCCTATTTTGTCAAATAAAGGATTTTGATCCCCCTATTTTTAATTTGGCAATTTTGGTCCTTCTAATTTCAAAATTTCTGAAATTAAACCCACCTCTCAATAAATTGATGATGTGGCAAGATTTTTGCTGACATGACACTAAATACATGGTATATGTGGAGTCCATGTCACTATTTTTTATTTTATTTAATTAAAAACACTTATTTATATGTTAAAATTAATTTTATCATTAAAATTAAAAATATTTTCTTAATTCATTGATTTTAATGATTTTTTCCTGCAATGTGTTTGATGTGTTCATCTTTTTAAGACTGATTGTTGTCATCCACTCCCAAGTTCCAACCACACACCTGATCTTTGTTGGCCATAAAACGATATCTTCCTATAGATAGCCTTTTTATCACGCACCTATGCTCCGATGTTCTTCTTCTTCGTCATTTGGTGATTGTTTCTTCATTTTTGGTCAGTTTGCTTTTCAAATCAAAAGCCCCAAATTGATTTTGGAAAACCCTAACCATCTGCATTTTTTTACAAGAATTTTGTGTGAGGTTTTTTTGTGCGACCAAAATCTGCTGTGAAGCAATACAAGGTTATTCCAATCGACAAACACCCTACCTCAAACTCATGTGTTGTTGTTGTTGCTAATGCCACTTCCATCGATTGTCATTTTTATTGATATTTATGTTATTGTGCTTTTTATTAAAGATTGGTGTTGTTTGTAATTATGGATCTGGTAAAAAATAGTGATGTGACCCCACGTATACGATGTATGTAACATCCCGCTTAAGACTCAGATAATTATCGGTGATGGGACGTCGTATCAGAGATATTTTTAAGGAAAGGGCATTTTGGTAATTTGAGGCTTGAGGCTTTATAAGCCACCAAACCCCATTTTTCCTCATTTTCCCCATCTCCCTCTCTCTCTAGAAACTTTCCTCTGCCTTCTCTCTACTCCCTCCCTCACGCCAATCTCCCTCTTCCTACTCCAATCTCCACTCAATCATCATCCCTTTGATTCTAACCCACTTGCAAGCACAACTTTGTGATTTTGAAGTCAAGAGAAGATTAAGGAATCAAGGAAATAAGAGGAATCAAGCTAGGGTTTTGGACTAGGAAGCTTGGCAAGGAATCAATCAAGAAATCAAGGTGAGTTCCTTTAGATTAGAACCCTCCTTGGGTAGTTTTGAGGTTTTTGTGAGGTGAGGCAAAACTTGGATTAATAGGTTTTAATTCTTGTTTGTTAGTTTCCCTTTGTTAATACTTGACATGTTATGACCTTTCTAGCCAAAAACCCTAAATTTTGATGTATATAGACTTGCTGGTCCTTAGAATTTTGATGTATATAGACTTGCTGGTGCTTAGAATTGGTTATGATTCGTGTTGAAATTTTCTGGAAAAGCTACAAGGTCTGACTTCACTGAGATTCTCGTGCCACGATCATATGCATCGTGCCACGATCATATGTTTCCAGGAGCCATCATGCCACGATGATGCCTCTCGTGCCACGATAATGGCAGTGAAGCAGCCCTTAAGAAAATGTGTTTTTATGGCCAGAAACCCGTTCTCGCAGCGCCAAAATGTCTTTGTGCATACAGTAATGGAAGAAAGTGTCATGAATGTATCTTGTATTAACACATGAGTGATAAATGGTGTTTCAAACACACAATCAGGGATTAATCTTAATTGAACTCAGGCGTTATTATGACTGCAGGGTAGATTTATCCATAGGTATCAGATAAGGGTAAGGGATTAGATTTTCAGGATACCCTTGACCAGGCAATATAGAGTGTACCTTAGTCAGTGGTACAAAGTTTTCCCCAGTTATAGGTACATTTACATGTACACCAGGACGTGCCTCACTTGTTCACGTCAGAGTGACACTGAGGATACACGTAGCAGTTCAGATAATTAATCAGGAATAATTAATTAAAAGGTTAAATTATGTGTCTTCTGTGTTCTCGTCAGTTAGAGAGCACAGGGGGTTCTGGATACAGCTGGAACGGGCAGGAACTTTCTGCGAGGATAACCACACATACAGCAGGAGCAGTCTGGTGATTAGCCTCATATAGGAATTTTCACCGGTTATCAGGGGAATGTACTTCGGGGTTACTCCACTCGGAGGCATTCCGTAAAATCAACTCAGATAATAATTGTTTGTTACACGCTAACATACTAACAGTTTAATATCAGGAAAATACTTTAATATGTTCAGGCATATATCAGTTACCAGACAGTGATCCTAGATTCCCCTCGATCACTAAGTTAACAGAACATAGTCTAGTTTTCACGACTACATAGTATAGCAGACACAGACACGTATCAACCCGAAATGGGTTGAGTTTAGTGCATGGCGATAATAGGTTTCCCTGAGGTTGCCAACAGTTATGATGTGTGGAGCTCACTGAGACATTATGTCTCATCCCAATTCTTCTGATTGCAGGTACTCAGGTAGCACGCAGCAAGGGTAAGGAGAAGGCTACTGACTGATCGTGCTGGTTCTAAGTTTGATTTTAGAATGTTATGTACTCAGATATTGTATTAAGTTGTATCGTATCAGATATATTTTGTACTATGAGACAGTTGTATGGATACTTTATGCTTATGTATCTTTATCAGATAACTTTTCTGTATTGTAGTTTAATGTATCCAATACGAAATTTTAATACTCGTATGAGATCCTAGACAATCTCTATATGGGTGTTACAATGTACTTACTGCCATGTTAGCAAAAAAACTTGCCACGTCATCAGTTTTTGGAAGGTGGGTTTAATTTCAAAAAATTTGAAAGTAGGGGGACCAAAAATTGCCAAATTAAAAATAGGGGGACTAAATTCATTTATTTAGTAAAATGAGGGGACCAAAACTGCAATTAAGCCTTTGATCTTTAAATGTACCTATTTTATTGGTCATACATATCTTGGAAACTTTTTTTTCCTTCATATCTCTATAAATATGATGTTAGTTGTTTGAAATATATTAAGACAAGTTGTGTGTAATCAAAATATGCAAAAGTAAAAAAGTAATTTATATTTGTGTTAGAATTCAATATTAGTTTGCTATATCAAGTTTTAACAATTGATAAATAATGTCTATATTAAATATTATTTTTAAGCATATATTATCAACTAAACTGAAGTTTTGCTTAAAAAAAGTTCTTGCACCAATGTGGTTGAGTCTAATGGAAGGAGTCAGACTCTCACAACCTGATAAATCAATGTTCAAACTCTAACCGATAAATCAATATCCATATTTATTGTCCGACATGCCTCAAATAAAATTACACATTTAGTGTTCTTAATTTTTATGTTTATTTGTCAATGCACTTAAAAAGTCTCTATTTAAAATTCGCTTTAGACCTACAAATACATTGGACCGACTCTGTTGATTGCATATTTGTACTAATAGAGTTTACTACAAACAACATCTCATACCAAATATTCATCTACTAACAATATATAAAAATTGAAGTCCAGTAAAATTTCATAATCGTCCTTATTAAAACTTATGATCTCCTTGATTTTATGTTCATAACGGTCATTCTACAAAATTTAATTTATTTGTTTTTTAAAAAATTAACTACAGATAATCACAAGTGTAACCAATTTCTACGGATAACTATCTACTAACAATATATAAAAATCAAAGTCCAGCAAAATTTCATAATCATCCTTATTAAAGCTCAGGATCTCCTTAATTTTATGTTCGTCCAGCAAACATTGAATAATGTTTTGCATATAAAGTAAAAATTTAATTAATAGAAACACTACATTGATGTTCATATATTGAAAATAATCATGAGTTTTTAATATTTTATCATATCGACTTTCTCATATATGTATATAAAATTTGTTTATGCAGATATAAACATTTAAAATCTTCAATGAGAACGGTGCAAACATTGAACGGTGTTTTGTGTAACAGCCCGATTTTTAGGATTTATTTATTTAATTGTTTATGTGTGCTTAATTGTTTATTTTGGTGATTTATGGAATTTTGGGTGATTAAGGGTATTTTGGTAATTTGAGAGTTAGTGGCATATTTGAAATATGTTAGAAAGTTTAGATTTTGAATATTTGAAAATAGTGGTGTATAAGTAATAGGGGGTTTAAGTGAAGTAAAAGTGTAGAAAAAATAATTGTGAGACAATTGTAACAAAATTATAATAAACCCAATTAGTGGGATAACAAACCCTAGAAACATATTATAAATACATTAGTTAGTGGTGAGTGAATTAGGTTATTCATTATTCACAAAACTTTTGAGAGGCAAGAGAGAGAAATAGAGAAAAGAAGCTTGGAGAAGAGGAAAGCTAGAGAATCAAATGGGAAGGAGAGGATTGTACTAAGAACAACAAGAATAGCACGGAAACTAAGGTAAGAGGGGAGCTTATGATTAACATATGGGTTTAAGAAGCAATTGAGTGTTTGGGAGCTTTTAGAGTATAGCTTAATTTTATGAATCATGATTAATTGTATTGATTTTTGTGCTCTTTGTTGATGACTGAATTGAATACATGTTAAGTTGTTGATTTCATGCTTTTACTTCATCAAAACTCATGTTTGATTTTGTTATTTGTGAACTTTGTGAAATTTGGTGAATTTGATGAATTTTGATGAGAAACATGATATTTGATGATGTTTATGTTTGATTGAATTGATTAGGAGTATGATTATGTGTTTGGGTTATGAAATTATGAAGTTAGGTCGTCTGGGTTAAGTTGGGATTGTGGTTGTTGTTGTTTATGTGAAAATTGCTTAAATTGGTGAATTTGAGTGAATTGTTGATATAATTGATTTTAAGTTGATTCATGTTGTTAATTAAGTGATTATGAACATGTTGATATGATTAGAAAGTTGGAATTGTTGCTGTAAAATTCTGTTTGGGATTTTAAGTCGTTTTGGAGAAAAACGGGTTTTTGAGACGGACTTTGATTTAATCTGATTTGGTGGAGATTAAGTGATTAAGGTTAAGTTTTTTTAAGCTATAATAAGTGTTAGGTGATAGGGTATATCTTGTTTAAGGTGTTGGGACGAATTTGGTGCGATTTGGATCAAAAACAATATTGAAAAACGGTATATTCGTAAAAAATGGAATGAAGAAAAATCTGTCACCCTTGATTTGGATAGGTGGTTCGACCGTGCGCCTATATGGCACGGCCGTGCGTGACCTTGCTGCCTGGGAGGGCACGACCGTGCCATCCTGCCTGAGTTCCGAAACCCTAATTTTATGACTTTTTGAGGTATCCAATGACCCTAAATGGTTCCCAAACCTTTAAACTTGATTAGTAAGAGTGTAACGAAGATGTTTAGGATTTGATTAACTTGGATGTAAGTATAAGAAGACTTCGAGGTTAATTAATTACAACTGGACTCGTGAATCGTCTTGAAATCGAGTTAGGAGGAAACCATTGACTTAGTAAACAAGTAATGAGTTAGGGCTGATGTAAATGAAGATGAAATAACATGTAAATTCAGATATTGATGATGCTATTGATGGTGACATTTATGATGATATTGATGATGCTATTGATGATGATATTTATCATGATATTGATGATGTTATTGATGATGATATTTATGATGCTATTGACGATGTTTGATTAAGTGATGATGGTATATGTTATGTATTAAGTGATGATGTTTGATCATATGAAAGTTTATATGATAAGTGACGATGGTAATAAGCGACGATGTTTAATCATATGAGAGAATATATGATAATGATGATGATGTTGTTGTCGAGTCTTATGTGTACTTGATGTGAGTCGAATATATGATCATGCATTCATTCATGAGTCAAGTCCAGCGACGATGTTAAACGACGATGAAAGCGACGATGAGATCACTCGATAAAATATCTCCGATATCCAAAACCCGGTACCACATCCATTTAGAGTCTTTAGGCACATTACATACACTTGAGTCATGTTTGGTAATATTTTGGCGTATACTTATGCTTTTATGTGGTAAATGCTTAATTGATGAGTTCTTGTGATTGTGATTGAATTGTAAATGAATTGATGATACTTGATGAATCTTTAGTGTTTGATATATGATTGAGAATTGTAATTGAGGTTATAATTGAATATGTATGTGATTTGTATGTTGAGTTATATAACCAGACTTGTTTATTTAAATGTATATGTGATGATTGTTGATGTTGCTTGCCTTACATACATGCGTTTATTATTCCTTTATGTTGAGCATATATCTTACCCTCCAGTGGCTTTATTGTCGCCTCATCCTTGGGTTAATCCCTCATGGATGTAGACTTGCAGGTCGAGGAGTAGCTTATTCGTGAGTATGACGAGGACGGCGTTTGCCTACTCGAGTTTATCTGCTTTGGAGTCTTGCTTAGGAGCTCTGATTAGGACTTGGGGTTTTATTTATGTTATGCTATGCGATCTTAGGATCAAACTTTGTTGAGATGTTATATTATTTTATATGTTCTGACTGAGACATGACATTTGTTTTGATGTTGATTATGTTTATTTCCGCTGCGATATGATTAAGTTGATGAATTTTTTTATAAAGACTATTTGATCAGAGACGTATGTTGAAATAGTAAGGTTCCAATATAAGATAAATGCGTAATTTATCTTTATATTTATATTCTCGGGGATTGGGGCTTTACAACTTGGTATAAGAGCATGTCGGTCTAGTCCGGGCCAACACTTGGTGATTATCATGTTGTATGCGACATGTATGTGAATACTGTCGATACTTATTCTTTCTAGTTAGGTGGTTCTAGTGCGTTAAGTTTGAGAGTGATCTTGTCCTGTGAATTTTGGTGATGTGGATTTTAAGCTGAATTTGGTTTGTTTGCCTTTGTTTGGAGCATATAGATGTGATTTTTGGAATGGATTAGTTGCTAACTTTTGGGGTTAACATTAACTGTTTAACCAAGAGTGTGACTCGCATGGATTAGGCTTATTACAGGGCCCCGTTTAACATTAACTGTTTAACATTAACTTTTTACAGGGCCCCGATTGAATTAAGCTTATTTTGAGCTTATGCAAAACAGCTTACACAAATAAATAAACTTCTATGTATTATTCATAAGTTTGTAAATGTAGTTTATGAACAAACAGATTATAAAGAAACAATTTTCATTAGTAAAAACTTATAAATTAACATAAAAGCTTATTTATTTGCGTAAGCTCAAAATAAGTTTGTTTCAAACAGACCCATAGTCGTTGTAATGCAAAATATCCATTATATATGACTCTCATGCACATTTACATCCATTTCTATAAATACACATTCGAAGAGTTATTATATACGGTAGTTTTTTTAAGGAGGGTATATAAGATAAACATTATGAAGTCATTTTGTAAATCCAGTGTAGCGGGGTAACGTTTGATTGTTGCTTTCTTGCATTCAGCTCTGAACACATTTAGTTGCACCAAAATAAGCTTTTTTTTCATGGAAAACGTTAACTAATGCCTCGACACTAGTTAAGGAACTTAAATAATAATTTTTTATGAAAATTTGTATAATCAGTACATTGAAAATTGAAAATTGAAAATTTTGACTTTTTTAAAGAATAATTACTTAATTTAAAATGCTTAAAGAGAGCCCCCAGGAGGACTCGTTAACGAAACCTTTTTTATATGTTGTTTGTTTGTTCAACGTGTTCTGATATTTTTGCACAAACATTGCTTGTGGGGATATGGAACATGTGAAACAAGCTTCTTTCATTTTGACCAAGCAAAGCTCCACCTAGATAGTGGTGGAGATGGTGACATTTTAGCTGCCACTACGCGGAAAAGAAAATAACGTTTCAAAAACTAGTTTTGCACGTTTTAACCCTTGCCAAATTTTACTAATTAATTAACTTCCAAATTTCCTTTACCCAATACAAGTTCACACGTATTTTAGTAAGTGTTATATATTGATCATATAAACTATTCACATAAGTTGATTTGACAATATTTCTTTATTAATAAATAACATAAGTGTTAAAATACAAGATGTTCAATTTATTTTAATGAATAGTCTTAAAATATCAACTTCATTTAATTTTTTATGATATATTTATTTAAAATTTTAGTGGTCAAATTTGTGCATTAACAAATGTGAAGTTATCAAAAGAAAAATGTGAATTTGTCAACTGCGACACTTAACAAGAAATAGATAGAGTAATAAATACTTCGGCAAATAATTGATCAATGGAATAAAAAACATATATAATTATATACTTTTCTAAAATTTTTAAAATATTTGATACTTTCTGATCCGATGACCTACTTGAATGGAGTCATTCATCATAAGGTTGACCTGTTTTGTGTTTGAAAAAGAAAAGTTTTTGGTCCAATTCAAGTTGATGAAATTAAATTAAATTGGATAACGAATTTGAATAAAACCGACTCAACTGTTGTTCACTCCTACCCTTATCCCACAAACATGCTATATCCAATATATTTCACTTAAGATAGCAATACATACAAGTATAATATATAATGAAATAACTTTTTTATATCCATCATTGCATTTTAAACATGGTGTAAGTAATATTAATTAGTATAAGTAAAAGAGGTTTATTAGAAAAAGTAAAAAATCCAACATATAATGCACATATACAACAATCTTAGGTTTTTTTTATTAAACATAAGTTGTTTGTGACGTGAGGATTGCCCCGCTTATAAATACATGTACATACCATCTTTTGTATGTGAGACTCTTTAACACAATCTTTATAAAACTAACTTTATAAAGTAAGAGATATACCTTACGCATTAATTCATTTATAGACTCATTTGATTTTCTATTAGCTTTATATACAGAGCATCTCATCTCATGTACTTATGTATTACATATTTTTTATCAATCAATATAAAATCTAAAATATTTTTCAATCTATCAAGTTCTCAAACTCATTATTCTTATGAAATGGATCTTTACTCTTCGGTCTTTAATGCTATCATCATATGAGTATTCAATCCATGATCCTATGGTTCACTACTATATATAGAACATTTCATGTAATGATTTATTATCTTTTATCAGTCAATATTAAGTCTAAAAAATAATTATATCTAATGAGCTCTCAAATTTATATTTCTTATAAGATAAATCCTATATTTGATTTGTAGTTTTGAATCACAAGCCAGGGTACCGTTTACTTGAAAAAGAATCTAAAGAGCATTTGGAATTGTTTGTGTAACAAAAATTTCCCATTTTCTTCGTTTCTCGTCACATCACTCACTCTCAAACGCATAAGCATTAGATTCCCATTTTATTACCATAATAAAAAGAAATTAATAAAAAATCCTCAAAAACCACTCTTTTTTTCTCTACCCTCAAACGTGGTTTTCATTTTTTTCAACCAAACAACTCCTTCTTCAATTGAAAAAAATAGAAAATTAAAAGAAAAAGAAACTCTCATTTCTTCAACGCCGGGAAAATTCACAATTTTCCGGGAAAATTCCACCCAACTATGGTTTCCCCGGAAAACACCAATTGGCTTTTCGATTACCCTTTGATTGATGAAATTCCTGTTTCTGTCGATGGCTCCTTCGCCTTCACGTGGCCCCCACCTCAACTCTCCAATGGCGGGTATCCGATTTTGCCCCTTTCTTAAATTAGGGTTTCATGTTTTTGACCCTTTTGCCAAATTTGTTGCTGATTGTTTTTCTTTTGTAAAGTTTGAATTTTAAACATGGGTTTGTAAAATTTTGATGCAAATTTTTTGAATTTGTAATTAATTCTCACAAATTGTTGTGGTTTTCATTGGTGTTCAGTTATTTGTGATGTTTTCTGTACTTGTGGTTATTTTGAATTTGTAGTAGAACTTGAACTAGGTTGGACATACAAGTGTGATAAGTGTAATTTTTGAATTGGTTAATGATGATGTTCTTGAAACTTCTGTTTTGCATATGTTGGTTCATTTGATTTTTTAGGCAGCCAAATTCTGGATTGTGCTTACTACGAAGCACACACGCAAACACTAGACACGACGCTGACACATCAGCACAATGATACCTTGAGAAAGTGTTTGGGACACTAACACGTATTGGACACTGACAAGTGTTAGACACCAAACACACCTTTAATTTGAAGTGTTAGTGCTACATAGGTTCCCTAAGCAGAGCGTGCAAATTGACTATCTACAACCTTTGTATCATGGAAAATTTTGATAATACAAAGGTTGTCTGACACTTGAATTAATTCACAATTTTCGATTGTAATTGAAGGAAATACAAGTTAAAGGAATTTTCGGTTGCAATTCCTTTTTGGTTGCAGATAGTTCTGCAACATTTAATTACGGTTGTGATGTGTCGTTGAGACCCCAATTACTGTTGCAATTCCCTTACCTTGGATTTTAGATTTTGGTTCAAGAATTAGATTTTTTTTCTTCTATAGATACATATATCCCATCCCATGGTATTAATTTACTAAGTTATGCTTCTGTGTTATCTGCTCTTAGTATTGAAATGGATGATAGCTCTCTAGTGGATTCTGATGGTATCAAAGAACCTGGTTCGAAGAAGAGGTACGCTATTTTGTTTTACCTTTCATTTCTCATTAAACAAGTTAGTTAATGTTAATAAAAACAACACATAATCGACATGAGTAATGTAGCGACTTAGCGTCAACTAACTTACAGCTTTGAGGTAATATAATTGAGTCAAATTGGCAATTTAACATGGTTTATATAGTGAAGATAATAACCGATAGCAGTATCCGTTCAGTGGCATCAATAAAAAATTTCCCTAACAAATCCTATTGCTTGTATACTATAAGAAAAAGGTATCCCATATATCTTGTTTTTTTCTTGCTGCAGAGGCAGATCGGATTCATGTGCTCCTTCCAGCTCTAAGGCATGTCGAGAGAAGTTGCGGAGGGATAGGCTGAACGACAAGTAATCCCCACTATCTTGCCTTTTATTATTCCTCTCCTCTTTACTCGGTGGGTTTCTCTGTAGACTGTGTATTTGGGGTATGTAACTAATATGATCGACATTGATAGGTTTGTTGAATTAGGCTCCATCTTGGAGCCTGGAAGGCCTCCTAAAACAGACAAGGCGGCAATTCTGATTGATGCTGTCCGAATGGTAACACAGTTGCGGGGTGAAGCCCAAAAGTTGAAAGACTCAAATACAGGTCTTCAAGAGAAGATTAAGGAGTTAAAGGTGAGGCCTCAATTTATTTACAGCAATTTTCTTTACGAGATGGAAGGTCCATATTCTAAATCATTTCATTTCCCTTGATTTTTATACTTAAACCGCAGTACTTTGTTGTATCAGTGACTTCAATACCAGATTGACCTTATTTAACGCTAAATATTGAATTCTGTCTACTCAGGTTGAGAAGAATGAACTCCGTGATGAGAAGCAGAGGCTTAAGGCTGAGAAGGAGAAGTTGGAGCAGCAGGTGAAATCAATGAACACCCAACCTAGTTTCTTGACACACCCTCCTGCAATCCCTGCTGCATTTGCTCATCAAGGCCAAGCCCCAAGCAACAAATTAATGCCTTTCATGAGTTATCCAGGAGTTGCCATGTGGCAATTCATGCCACCAGCCGCCGTGGATACCTCACAGGATCATGTACTCCGTCCACCAGTTGCCTAAATTGGCGCTGTACAATTTTTTGGGATTCCATTATGGCCTAAAAGTTGTATTCCTTCCCCATACACTCTTTCCTTTTAGTTATTTACTATGTATTCTAATTGGTATTTGCTATTGTGAAAGTCTAATCCTATTATGAAGAAATGTTGTCATTTGCATGTAAAAGTTAATAAGCTTGCGTGGCTGTCTTCTTCCAGCTTTAATATTTGTTGCTGGTTCAAGTACAGTAACATGTTACTTTGGTTTAGTTCACAAAAACGGAAGAATGCATTCTTGCAAACTGCTATTGTTTTAACTTTAAGTTTGTAAAAAACATTCTTTTCATCAGGTGAAAAATATTAACTAAAATCATCCTAATGAAAGTTTCTTTATATAGATGTTTTGACGAGATGAATTGGTTTCTCTAAAGTGGACAATTCATGTAGAGAGTAAAGTTAAGTAGTTTCAATCACTAATTTATTTGTACAGTTAAGCTTACTTCATTATCAAATGTCGATAAGTAACTTACCCATTAAAAAATGATATTTACTTGGCAACAATTATTGATTTATTTATCAAAGATTGATGTTACTTATTTTATCCTTATAAGTTTAAAGTGAACTTTTCATTTTAAATGAGTTAAATCCTAATGAAATACAGATTAATAAAGATGTGTGGTTAGTTGAAGAACTTGGTAGTAGAATTTATTTTGTATTTCATAATTTTTTTAAAAATAAATATGTTTTTTAAGTGACAGTAACATGTAATTGTTTATTATTTCATTTTTTTTAAATATATCTTTGTTTACTCTACCTTTTCAATGACAGTAGAGTGGAAGTTACGACTATATTCTCCACCACTGGTTCAACTAATGTGAGGCTGTGAACAAGCAGTAACATCTTGATATCTTATCTTGATAGAACTTAGTAACAACTTGCTTCATTTCAAAACTATCACACACACATTGCTCGTCTGTTTAAAACCTTAAATGGCATCATCATCCTATCTTTACAAAATTCATTCACAAGCTACCAAAATTTCCAATCCATCATCATGGATACATGCACATTCTAATACCAAATTTACATCAATACCATTTCATACTCATTATCAATGCAAACACTACCATATATCATGCATCCCTCAAAACCCTACTGTTCCCCTCAAAGCTACATCCACATCCATCCACTACTCACTCTCTTCCCCTAACCCACCCATCTCAAAGGAAGATGCCATACTCCAAGCCAAAACATCCCTTTCAACAACCTTAGAGAAGCCCCTCAACAACCCTAAACTTATAGGCAAAATCAAGAAACTGAAACAACCCAGATTCCGGGTTGAAATCCCGGTCATCGATGACTCGCCGGATTCAGTTTCTAAACTTGCTCTTGATATTTTTGGGGACATACCCATCAAAAGAAAAGGTTCTCCAATTAAGATCTTAATCATTTGGCCTAATCCTGGTTTAAAAAAAGCTGCAATTGTTGCTTTTGAGTCTCATTCAAGCAACCAAGTTGAACACATTGACATTGTTTCAGTTGATAAAACTGACCCCAGAATCTTGAATTCTTCTGATGTGGCAGTATTTTTGGTGCCAGAGAGTTCACAATTGTCAGTGGCGAAAATGGTGAGTGATGCTTTTAATCCAAAGCCAGTGGTTATGTTGAATCCAAAATGGGCATTTGAGGAAGAGAGTAACTTGGGTGATCTAAGTGGTTTTGTGAGTTCTTTTGAAGTGGTTTATTCTTTTATGGGATTGGAGGTGAGAGGAATATTGAGCAAAAGAAAAGGTGTGATTTTTAAGTGTGTGAGAGATGGGGTTGTGAGTGGAGAGAAATGGAATGTTCTTGTAGAAGAAGGTGAGGAAATGAAGGTGGTTTCTTCTTTCAAGGTTAGGCCAACCATTGGCGAAGTTGAGATTGTTTTGTATAATCTGATGGCTGTTAATTCGCCGATAACAAAGTCTGCAAAGTTCATCAAGGGATTGGTGTCGAATGTGACAGGGAAGAAGTAAATGGAACTGATTCAACTGAAGAACTTATCTTCAAGGTATTTACATGTCTGTGAATATGTCACAAATGAATGTAGGGCAATGTGCTAAGAGTCTATGACCATTGTATGAAGTTGTTCTCTCACCAATTTTGAATGAGAAATCAAATTACTTTCAAGGACTATGCCTTAAATTCTTGATATTCTACAATATAGTGATAGGTATAATTATCTATGTAGTTATATAACATTTGATGTCATGTAATTGCAAGATAAAATAGAAACAAAATTCAATGAAATGGTCCTTTGGTCTCTCTTTTATTTCTCATTTTATAAAAGCTAATTGTGAAACCTTGAGGACGCAGGTTTTTTACAAAAAAGCTGTGATGTATTATTACATACGTATATAATCTACAAATACTCATACTTACAATATGGATTTAAGAGAAAAAGAATCTGAGAATTTCAACAGAAGAAAGTGAGTTAAAAGTAAAATTTTAAAGCAAGAAAGGAGCATGATGCCATATCATTGTTGTCTCTGTTGTCATGGAAGGCCTAATGAGTGGAAGAAGAACTATCTCATTTTCTTTTTCCCTTGGATTACAAATACCATTTTTGTAACTCGTAGTTGAGAAGTCTTGGCTTTTTCCCTATCATGCTCTAATGTGACAGCTTTTAATGAACTTATCTGAGAAGTCGACATATTTTGTCCACAATGACCTTAGTTCTGGAAAAGCTATGTCTAGCCATGGCTTTGCCCTTCCATTGAAATGGATGACACCAGCATTCTCAACATCATAAAAATTTGTATTTTCCTGATATCCCAATCCAAGCATATGCCAGAAAGGATCTATAACGTGGACATGGCCATGAAACGCTATCAATCCAGGAGGTAATGTCCCTAGCTGCCACAAACTCAGGTCTGATTTAATATTCTGCATAAATCAAAATGAAAATATCAATACTATATCTTATGAGCTATCACTTTTATGGAAACTCAATTATAATACATATTTGAAGTATACAAAATGTTGTTTGGCTCTTTTCTTTATCATTTGTCTTTATTGTATTATGGTAGAAGGGGAGCCTTGGCGCAACAATTGAAGTTGCTGCCATGCCATGTGACTGGACCTCACAGGCTCGAGTCGCGCAACCAAGCTCTTTCAAACAAAAGGCAATGGAGATGCACTGTCAGTATCAAATTACACTCACAGGGCATATTCCCTTTTCTGTAGAATGTAATAGAAACATACCTGCGCAACCCAATGATGATATGTATTGCTTATATTGGTCCTCCTCCAAGCCTCCAAATCAAAAATGTTCATGCCGTAGGCCCAAGCACATTCGTTGGGATTGAAATTTTCAGATATTAAAGGGTGAGAAAAGTTCAAATAACTTTTCAACCTTTTTGACATCACAAACTTGTCTTCTCCATTGCATGTTTCCACTGCTCCATTCACTTTTCCATTCATGTCAATGTCCCACAGAGGTGTAAGATCAGTTTGTATCACAATGTCATCGTCGAGGAAGACCACCTTGTTAAGACTTGGAAACAACTGTTATGAAAAATTGTCATTGTTATAAGCATCACAGGCACAAAAATATTTATTTGGTTATAAGCTATCAAAAAACAAAATGATTTACTTGCTATGCTAGCTATCCCTTTTACCTCAGGTAGATGTATCCGAATGTGGTTCATCACTGAATTATACTTGGGACTAAGTGCCTGTAGTTTTGCCGCAATAACATTTGGCTTCTCAGATGTATTCGCAACTATAGCCGATGAACCTCCCCTAAACTGAGACCGCACCTTCTGATCTTTCTCCATTGCTTCTAAAACAGGCACCTTCCCCTTTGAAAACCAATCAAAATGGTGCAATGCCTTGACCTCAATCACAGCAGGTGATAAAGGATGCAATGAGAACCAAGCCTGCATGGGATAATAAGTCTTTCGGTCTGTAATTATGTGTATAACAACCTTATTAGGTCGTAAACAGTTACGAACGAGTGATGTTGCAACAACCGAGGCAGCAAGCACATTATCTGAGGCTAAAACAAAATGGTAATAGGAATTGTCAACAAGGGCAGGAACTAGTTCCGCAGACGGTAGCTGAAGGCGTGCTGCTGCGTTGTTGGTATGCTCATGTGCTAATCTCAAGTCAAGACAATGAAGCTGTTTCGGTATGCTGCTTGATGCTACATGGCGATATAGATACTCTTGGATTTTAGCCAACCTAGTCCTTTGTTCCATAAGGGTTACCTAATAACAGTTCATTTATCATTATTTGAGACTTTAACTTGAAAAAGTGTAAGAAAATCACTAGAATTATTTCAAATTTGGATTCCGTGCAGTCACCAATAGCACGAATTCAAGCGGTCAGCACATCGGTGACCGTTGGATTGAGAACGGACAGTCAATATTTCAAGCTCAATATTTTAGATTCTTTTTATAAATTAAAAATCAAAATTTGGACTGTCCAATTTCAATCCAACGGTCACAAATGTGCTGATTGCATTGATGCGTGCAAAGAGTGACTGCAGGGGAAAAGAAGAGGACAATGTTGTACCATTTCTCTAAGTTTAACTGCAAATGTCTTGGCATCATATCCACCTTCCTTCATTTTAATCATGAACTCTTCTAAAGTTTGTGGAATATCAAACCTTCCCTTGAGTTCATCATTGCCAATTGGTTCATCTAAAGTTTGGTATATCACTTCTAGGACCTATGAAAAAGTCATGTCATTTTCAGCCACCAATAGAAAATCAAAGTAAAATAATTGAAAAATTGAATAAAATGGTAATATTTTTCAGCTTATGAGAAGAGCTAAGAGATTACAGTTGATTCAGGTCGTCTACCCAAAATCCTTGGCCCTAATTTTCTTCCTAGACAACCTGCAAATATAATTAGAAGTTAATCAAAATGTCATATATAAACGGATATAACAAGACGAGTGATATTTGAACAACCAAAATGTGATGACGTTTGGGATACCGTATGAAAATACATGTAAACTATGTCTTAGTTTCATTATAGGAGAGATAAAAAATTGTTATTAATTTCTCAACCATATAAAAATACAGACAAGTTTGGATTGTCAAAATAACTTATAATGGAATTGTGATGTCAAGTTGTAACAAGTCTTGAACTTGCTCAAACATTTTTTATTTTAAAAAAAACTATGAAACATAAAGTCCAGAATTTGAGGCTAGTTAAATCTAAAATTCATGCTTTAGCATTGTAATTAACTAATTACAAGATAGTTTATTATATGCAAGGTCTTATGAATTTGTGCTGTAAAACCTTATCTATTTTACAATGGAAAATTTTAGTTTATGGTCAAGCTTGCTCCAACAGTAACTATTCTAATTGTACAAGATACATAAAATACAGTTCTGACAAAAGTGATAACATAAAGAATCTTTATTAGATATTTGTATTATTGTTTGATGTATCTTTTATTACAGATTCACTTGGACCTTGCAGTAGCAGGATGAGGGATAATTATAAAAAAATAGTAGTACATTTTCTGATTAGATAAACAAACTCAGTATCAGATAAGATTTAAAAAACAACAAACTAATGTATCCAATGTCACATTAATTTTAAAATCAAAAGCTGGTAACTTTTTTATTGATTTGTTAGATATTTGATGCAGCAAAAAAACAGTTATTTAAATCATTAGAAGTTCAAAGCCTTATCCACGTTCGCATTTTTCCTTGTTGCATTTGCTCTAGTGCACATATGTGTTCATGCTTGTGACTCTTTCTATGTGGGAAATAGATCCCTTAGGGCCAAAATGTGATACAATTACTATAGTTATTTAATCAGAAACAATTGATTGAAGATCAAATGATTCATATTTTGAGTTGTTTCTAAATTCAACTTGCCTAGTATAAAATATGAATCATCTAATATTCATTCAACTATTCTGACTCTGACCTTCTTTCTAACTTCGTAATCATCTAATGATTGATAATGTGACCGGAGGATTCATACTATACGTAATTTTTAAATCTAATTTACCGAGTTTAAAATATGAATCATTGGATACTCATTAAACTATTCTGACATTCTAACTGCGATGAAAGAGTGATATTGTGACTAAAGATGACCTGACTATGTGTGAGAGAGAAAAGAGGGAGAGTACCTATGGTAGAGCACTTGTTTTGTCCATCAATGCCATCCACAGCAGTTAAAACAAACACAAACCTCAGAAGAAAAGTGAAGAACAAGAGTGAATAGAAGAGCATCCTATAAGAAAGGCGCCTCGACGCAACTTTCACTTTGATAAACTCTTTAAGTCCTTTGCCTGGAAGGACAGTAACATGCCTCAAACTTGGAGATATATGCAGCTGCATTTTATTGTTCCAATCCAAAATAGACATACACAATAAGAAAGGACAATATAAAACCAAATGAAAAAACAGGTTCTTGAATTCTTCCTCTTCTTTATTTCATTTCACACAATTCATGCACTGTATGATCAACAAATAGAGGAATTAAAACTGCAAGAACTCATATCATGTTATGCTGTAAAAAGAAGGTTTTGATATATGTTATTTCAAGGTTGCTATCTTTCACCTAACCTTGCTTAGCATTTGGGTCAGGCATGTCAAAATGGTGTTTGAGGTATTTTAATATATTTTATTTTTTTGAGGTGAACTAAAGGGTTGTTAAAGAGAAAGAGACATTGGACTAAGAAGGAGGAGATGTTGTTTGGTTCAAGTTTTGTGTATTAATTGCCTTGATTTTGAAGGAGGGAAAAAAGAATAGAAGATGAAAATATTAGATATATGTAACTTAAGGTTTGTTTGGTGTATCTATGCTTGGCTTTGCCTCAACATGAAGCTTTTTAGCATATAGTTTTTGGAGTTTGGACTATGACATAAAATTAACTTCTATATGGAAAATGACACACTCTCTCTATGTGGGGTGAGGACGTGCTACTTGGAGTGAAAATTCAGGAAGCATTACTTCTTTTCATTTTGGTCTCTTGGGAATATATACAAATATAAGGTTGTTGAAGCCCCTTGGTAAAGGGTTGTTTTGGAGAAAAAGACTTCATAAAGGATTGATTAGCAATTAGGAGAAGTTTCTTTGACTAGGATCAATATTATTGCTGATTTGTCTCTATTATAAAATGATGTTAGGTGGAAGAAATTATGTCTTATCATTATCAAGTTTATTGTCACCAATTCTGTCTAGGGGATACTAAACAAAAATGTTGCAACTTACAACCATGTCCTTGAGAATAAGCCAGAATTTCTTTCACAAATTAGCCTTCACTAAATTCCTTAAAGTATTTATAAGCATAAATAAGTCTAATTTATAGACTTCTAGATTAATCTTATTAATTTCATTACAAACCTTATTTCTCTTTGCACCCATCCTATATGCAATATTGTCATCGGTATGAAGATGAAAATATTTTATATGTGAAGAAGTGCCACATTAGTTGTTAACCTGCATTACAATAGAATGAAAATGAAAATTTATTTTGTCATTATATACTAAAATTTATACGTACATTTGTAACATAAAAGAAAAAGTTACACTCTTGGAAAATGAAAGAAAAACTCTGTTTTACCAATTTATACATACTAACACAAATTTAACTAACACAATAAAACTCTGTTTTACCAATTGTAGTTGACATAGATGGTTGGACCTTCCACTCACATCCGCCGTGACTTGGGTTTAAGTCCGCCATTATACAGTTGATAAATTACACATAAATTTAATTGTAAATTTTCAACGAGGTTGGTGGTTCTCTCTAACCTTGCATGAGGCGTGTCTCTCCAAATCTAATTTTTATTATAAAAAAACATTCAAAGCTCTTCTTTCAAAATGTTTAGGCATGTAAACTCTGTTACAAATTTTGGTTAAATATTAGGGAAATAAAAATGTTTTAAGATTGTGAGTATTATTTCTTACATTATAAGAAAACTTCATGTAATTTTACCCTTCCCGAATTACTGTTGGGATATATCAAACATTAGGAAAAAAATAAAAATAACTTCCCTGTACATATGAACCTAATAGGTAAATGGATGAAGATGGATGGTTCAAGATTTGTACCTGTTCTATGAAGATATCATCACTTTCTTAGAAGTGAAACATAGGAAAAAGTTGTTGCTGTTTCTAAGGTCAACAAGAGGAACAAAGCTTTGAGTACACAAAAGTACTTTCCTGTCCAATTTAAGAAACTAAATTGAGGTATACATGTTGCAATTCATGTGTTGTTGTCAAAATCATTTTGCTTAGTTCACTTTACAAAGATACTATAATAACACAAGAATAATAAGAAAGGATAAAAAAGAATTTGGTATTTTAGCATTTGGATCCGGAGATACTAATTTAATGCATCTCAAAGCCACTGGCTAACAAAAATTTGAATATATACATATTTCTATATTTTGGTTGTTCAAAATTCCTGGTTGGAACTTGGGAATTTTCGCCATAGTATATATGATGACAAAATTTTATTTGTCTTTAAAATTACTATTTAGAAGGAACTCGAGTCGTCTACATCTATATGTGTTGTATGATGTACTCCGTCCGTCCATTTTTATAGGAGTAATTTACAAAAATCACGTGGATTAAGAAAAGTTGTTAGAATAATAAAGTTGTCTTAAATGTGTGTGACTATTACTAAATTACTCTTAATTAAATCTATATTTAATGTTAACTTTTCATATACCAAGACAAATTGATAGTATTAATAAGGGGTATATTTGGAAAAAAGAGTAATTAATGCATCTAGGAATTTGCATATGATCTTATATTTAGAGACAAAACTTTTTTGTAAACTACTCCTATAAATGGGGACGGAGTGAGTAACATTTGTACGTAGGGATTGTTATATTTAAAGAGAGAAATTTCTCTCTCTAAACCAACGGCCCCGATATGTTGCAACATACGATAGTTGTAGAACCATACAACATTAACCGTAGAAGAGGCTGATTTTAAAAGTCTATGTAATTAAGAAATTATTGCAGATCATCTACATCAACTTCATAGATGTCATGATTGTACAACTTTTGAATATACATGTAGTTGGATATATGGACTTAAGTTCAACTCACCATCACTACACTTTTGTGATTGAAATTTGGATCCTCTACTGCAGTTGCACATTACAACAACTATGGGGACAATTAGATCTTGTGAGAGAAAATTTCTCTCTTTTTATCTAACCGTTTCCATAACTACTCGATATTACAACCGTTGTAGAGGGTTTAAGTTAGTGTAGTCACTTCATTCTATTAAGGGTGTTTTGATTAGCTTATTTTCGAGCTTATACAAAATAGTTTATGTAAATAAATAAGCTGTTATGTATTTTTATAAGTTTGTTAAGGTATTTTATGAAAAAACAGTTTATGAAGATACAATTTTCTTTAGTGAGAACTTATAAATTAAAATAAAAACTTATTTATTTACGTAAACTATTTTTCATAAGCTCAAAATAAGCTCAATCCAAACGGAGCCTACGAATCCAAGTTTGCAACAACACACTTGTATATTTTCTTTGGTGATGCAAATTTTAGTCTTTTATAAAAATTTCCATCAGAATTTTTAATCTCTGTAAACTTTCCGTTCATCATCTTTTGTCCCTAAAAATGTTAAAGAAAAATGTTACATGGACTACGTAATGAGATTTTTTTTCGTAGGGACTAAAACAAAATTCTAGATATTTATAGAAATCATAATTAACCTCATATTAAACTATATAGGGTTAAATATGTTTTTAGTCCCTATAAAATTGAGACCGCTTAATTTTAGTCTTTACTTAATTTTAATAGTTTTTTAGTCCCTATTAAAAAAAAATTCTACACTCAATTTTAGTCCCTTCTAAATCCAAACTCTTTTAATTATGCTTAAACTCTCAAGTTTTTGAACAATTTTTTGTAGACGTGTTTAGAACATTACTAAAAGTTCATATGCAAAAAATTAGCTAAAAATTTGATTTATACGTCCAGATTTTTGCTACTTTTATCTTGAACTTTTGTCGTTTAAAAAAATTCATATTTATTTCATCTCATGTTAAAAAATTCTAAATTTTAGTAAATGAACCTTTTATAATATTCTAAACATGTCCTTGAAAAATAGTCCAATAATTTTAGAGTTTAAGGATAATTAAACAAATTTAGTTTTAGAAGGGACTAAAATTACATGTAAATTTTTTTGTAAGGACTAAAAAACTATTAAAATTAAGTAAGGACTAAACTTGGAAGTTCCAAATTTTATAGGGACCAAAAACATATTTAACCCAACTATATTTTATTGAAAAATTTTCTTTTTAAGAAGGATTAAATATGGTTTTGGTCCCTATACGTATTTCAACTTTTTTTAGTTTCTCTAAAAAAAAAAATCAACTTTGTGTCCCCCAAAAAGTTTTCATCATCCCTTTTGGTCCATCTTTATTAATGCAACTCATATGCACCCTTCATATTATTGAATGAGTTTTTACAAGAATGTTTAGAATATTATAAGAATGTATTCCAATAAAATTAATTTGTTTTTATCAAAATATGAATATTCAAGCGTCAGAAACTTAAAAATTCATATTTGATTCATGTTTTGTTAAAAAAAATATAATTTTGTTTTGGGAGAGATTCTTATAACATTCTAATCATTTTTGCAAAAACTCATTCAAATTATACACATAAATTAACTTAAAAACAGAGACAAAAAGTGATGACGAAAAACTTTTGAGGGACTAATAGTTAAATTATTTTTAGAGAAACTAAAATAAAAAATTGAAATATTTATAGGGATCGAAAATATATTTAACACTTTCAAAAATTAAGGCCATTAACATGAAATACTAACTGACATTTGCCTAAAAAAAATACTTAATTTTCTGTATTAAGTGCATACCAAACTCTTTTATGTTGATGTCTGTCACAAAAAAGTTCAAAAACTTAATTATTTGATTTAACGATTTTTTGAATTACTTCAGATTTGCACATGTAATTAAATATATCGATACTGCATGTTGCTATATACCCCTTATCAATGTTAAAGAAAAATGTCCTCTTCACATGGCAGATACGTAACAAAAGTTCCATAAATGGATTCCAGTGACCTTTTAATACAGATAGATGATGTGAATCATTATGTAGTATATGGTCATAACTTGATATGCAGGTGTTATATCATCCCCACGCATATGATTTTATATTCATCTAGTTTTTATCTCAAGTAGTTTAGTGATTAGAGCTCACACATTTTTAAATATGGAGAAGTGGGGTGTCGGAAGTTCGAACCCTATCCCCTACATATATTATGCAATATCACTACCAACTGAGTTAAGTTCACAGAGACATATTCATCTAATAATCACAAATATTTTTTACAAATATATTTTTGGCGAGCTTACAAATATTAATTATTGACGTCTATCCCCTTTTCTATTGCTATTAATTGTAGTATAAATTATGATCAAATATTTTTTGCAAAGAAAATTAAAATAATTTTTTAATAATGTCAAATACTAGTTTTTCTATTGTTGTGTTGTTCATATTTTAATGTGATTTAATGAAATTTTTAGCTAACCCCTACTTCAAGGACGATGCTAAATAGTGTCTCGGGATATTGGTTACACAATCAAAACAAGTAAGTTTTTATAAAAAAGTGGTGTAATTATTTTTTGATCAAAAGTAACAACTTATATTTTCAAGACAAAATTTATATTTATGGATTTCTTAATCAATGTCCGGACTGTGATTCATTGCAGCCAACAAATTGACACCAGTCACACAATCAATCATAGTACAACCATCCGATTAAATCAACAGTTCAAATTCATCTTCTCCAATTTTTCAATTGTAAACCCACAACACAGGAAAGTAAAAAGGAAAAAGCTCCTGAAATTCATCTTATTTTCATTACAATATTTTCATTTGTCCGCTCTAATTCATCTCCAATTTTATGACCCAATCAAAACACGTAGTTCAGTTGTGAAAAATTGAAAACTGAAAAAAGAGTAAAATTTGAAACAGTTTTGATTGCGGGTCATTGCGTCGGGGTTTATGACATGGATGCAAGATGAAGAGATGAGATTTAACATTGAATTGACGATCATGTGAATGAGAGAATGATAAATCTGCACTGTTTATTTGAGAATGGTTTCAACCATGGAGCTTCAAACCACAGAGGTTTCCCTGTTACCTTTCCCGTGTTGTGGGTCTACAGTTGATAAATTAAAGAAGATGATCATTTAATGTTGATTTAATTGGACGGTTGTGCTATGATTGACTGTGTGACTGTGTCAATTTGTTGACTACAGTGAATCTCAAATCCCCAATGCCCATACAGGATACCGGTTAACAAGACCCATACTTTAAATTGCTACTGTAGTGGTGTTTTTCGTTTTCCTATTTCAATGACATATAACATTTTTACAACTATCTTGGCCAAACCTTTCAAGATGTGCAAGGAGAATTGGTTGTCGACACTAAGATTCCAAAGATCAGATTTAACTTCAAACACTTTGTTGTTTTTTATTCTCATTCTACACAACATCATTCAAAAGAGCCACACTTCCTCCACCAAATTTGACGATTATTACTTGTTGTGGTATATCTTCATTGGCAAAAACGTGGATGTAGCCAGAGTTAATATCAAATGAAATACAAGAGATTGCACTCTCTGAGCCAAGTATATATCAAATGCCATGAAACCATTGGTCTTTCCAAGATTGGTCATCGGACTTTTTTGTGCTGCTTGAGTATCAATTCCATCTCGGGTTCACATAAGGATTCCTAGACAGATTGACAAAGACTATGTTAAGAGACATTGCAAAGAAGGTTGAAGATGTCGTTAAGTTGCTGCTCCAATGCCACCACCTCCCATTGCTTCTACCCCTATATTTTTTTAATAGGATGATATGCGTAGGTTACAGTTTCAGCTCCAACACACGAGCTCTCAAGACTGTCCATTGGTGGATCCTCAAGTTTATATAATACATGTTACTTGGGCTGTAGATGGGCCTTTTCAGCAGAGGGGATGAATTTCACAATGCCACATATGGCTATTGTTGTGATAGTTATTATGAAGAGTAGAAAATGTGTATTATTAATATGAAAATCAGTGAGTACAATAAGTATTTATAGATTTTTGATGTTGTACAATAAGAAAGTGTAAGGTAGCAAGCAAGATATCTATGTAAACTTGATTAAACTAAGCTAAAGTTACTTTTACTCTAAGCTAACTCAGTCAACTGTATTGTTGACTTCATTCATCTGATCATGTAATAGTCCCCCACAAGTTGAAGATTGGTAAAGGTCTAGCAATCCCAACTTGGATAACAAAATGTTGAATGTCTGGGGAAGCAATGACTTAGTGAAAAAATCAGCAACTTGATCCTGAGATGAGACAGGGAGAAGCTTTAAAATACCTGCTTGAAGCTTTTCTCTGACTATATGACAATCAATCTCCAAGTGCTTGGTTCTTTCATGAAATATTGGGTTTGCAACAATATGGAGGGCATTTTGATCATCACAAAATAAGACTGAAAGCTTGTTACATTGGATATGCAAGTCTTTAAGCAATTAGAGATTCCATTGAAGTTCACAAGTAGCTGAAGCTAAGGCACGATATTCTGCCTCAGAAGAGGATCTGGACACAGTGATTTATTTCTTGGTCCTCCATGAAATCAAAGATTTTCCTATGAAGAAGCATTGACCAGATATGGAATGTCTAGTATCAACACAACCTGCCCGATCAACATCAGAAAATCCTTGCAAATGGAGATAAGAATCTCTAGGAAAGTAAAGACCTCTGCCAGGACACCCTTTAAGGTATCTGAGAACTCTTAATGCTGCAGTGTGATGAGCTTGGAATGGATTAGAAAGGAACTTGCTCAATTATTGTGTGATGAAAGTGATATCAGGTCTAGTATTATTGAGGTAAAGTAACTTGCCAACTAATCTTCTATAAGAAGGAATGTCTTCATAAGAAGGAGAAGAATCATGTTGCAGTTTCATAAAAGGATCAGATGGAGTTGAGACAGGTTTAGAGTTAATATTGCCTAAGTGAGATAACAAGTCTAGACAATATTTTTTATGACATAATGAAATACCATGCTTATAATGAGCCACTTCAAGTCCAAGGAAATACTTCACTTGACCTAAATCCTGGATTTTGAAGTAATAATGCATAATGGATTTGATATGAGTGAATTCAGATAGAGAGTTGCCAACAAGTATTATGTCATCAGCATAGACTGATAAAACTGTGAATAAAGAATACGTTTTCCTGATGAAGAGTGAATGGTCTGATGTAGCTTGAGTGTAGTTTTATTGAAGAAGAATGAAGGTAATAAGTTTCTCATACCATTTTTTGCTGGCTTGTTTGAGATCATACAAAGATTTCATAAGCCTACATACTTGATTTGGTTTGGTGGGAGTGATTCCTGGAGGTATGAGCATGTATGCATCTTCCTATAGTTCTCCATGAAGGAGACATTATTTACATCAAGTTGATGTAAATGCCAGTGGTGAATGGATGCCAAAGCAATAACAAGTCTCACTGTTGTAAGCTCAGAAACTCAAGAGTATGTATCAAAGTAATCAAGACCCTCTATCTGATTGTATCATTTGGCTACAAGTCTGGCCTTATATCTTTCAATAGAGCCATATGCATGATGTTTGATCTTGTATATCCATCTGCAACCTATAGGCTTTACATTGTCTGGTAAATCCATAATTTTCCAAGTACCAATAGTCTCAAGAGCATATAGTTCAGCTTGCATATCTTGTTGCCAACATTCAAGTTTGCTTGCCTCAACATATGTTTTAGGTTCAATGTGGGAATGTAAAGACATGACAAAATGAGAATGAATGTTAGACAGATTATGATGACATATCTAATTGGAAATAGGGTAAGTAGAAGTATGAATATTATTGCAAATGTAATCATGCAAGTATGTTGGGGAAGATTTGTCTCTGGAAGATTTTCTGATAGAAGTAAGAGATTGAGAGGTTGAATCATTGTTATGAACATCAGAAAGAGTAGGAGTATCATCCATGATGATGGGAGAAGTGAGTGGAATATCAGAAGAAAGTGAGGGAGAAGGATTAGTGTCATGGGAAAAATACTCCCATTGTGAAGTAATGGAGTCAGGGTTACAGGACAAGGAAAAATATGTTCATGGAAAATGACATGTTTAGAAACAAATATTTCTCTAGAATTAAGATAAAAAAAAAGAGTGTACCCTTTGTAACCTGACTTGTAACCCAAAAAAACAGTTTTTATAGCTCTAGTTTGAAGTTTTGTTCTATGAGCTTGTAAAGAAGAAGCATAACATAGACAACCAAAAACCTTAAAAGTAGAAATATCATATAATTTTTATATAGAACTTGATAAGGAGACTTATGATGAAGTAAAAGAGTTGTAATACGGTTAATGAGAAAAACTACATGTAAGATATCATAAGACCAAAAGGAAGAAGGTAGTTTAGATTGAAACAAAAGGGTTCTTCCAAGATTTAAAATATATTGGTGTTTCCTCTATACTCTACCATTTTGTTGGGGAGTTTCCACACAAGATTTTTGGTGAATGATTCCAAGAGAATTATAAAAGGTTGGGAGAATGAATTCATGACCATTGTATGATCTGACATATTTAGGTGTAATTTGAAATTGAGTTTGAACCATTTTAATGAAATTTTGAACATGTTGGGATACTTCAGCTTTGGATTTGAGTAAGATGATCCATAGAAACCTACTATGATCATCAACAATAGTAAGAAAGTATTTGTGACCATGGACAGATGTGATAGACAAAGGACCCCAAATGTCAAAGTGAAAAAGCTCAAAAATAGCAGATGCATGAGAAGTACTAGATTGAAAAGGAATATGTTTTTTTTTAGCAAAATAGCATATATCACACACTGATTTATTATCACGAGTAATATTGGAATACCAAGTAGACATCTTATTTATTCTTTGATGAGATAAGTGTCCTAATCTGAAATGCCAAAAGGCTTTATTTGGAATTACAGTACTGGAATTACAAGCAATCTCAAAAGTAAGATTACAAGATTTATTTGCTGGACAAGAAAGAAAATTAACATAAGCTAAAGAGGGAACATGGAACTTGTATAAGCCATTCACTTGATTAGCCAACTCAATCATCTGCATTGAGAGTTGGTCATGTATTATGCATTTATCATATGAGAATTGAACATTGCAAGATAATGACTGACACAACTTAGCCACAGATATGAGATTTAGTTTAAAAGAAGGAGAGTACAATACATTTCTGAGATAAACTGAGAATTGAAGGAAACATTACCAACATGATTAACAAGAATGCAAGTTCCATTAGGTAAAGTAACACTAACGGGTTTTATTCGATACAAAGAACTAAAATAAGCTATATTGCCACATATATGTTCATTGGCACAAGAATCTATGAGCCAATATGAAGTATGAGGTAATGAACAAGCATTAACATTGAATATACATGCCGATGAAGATGGAGGAGCAGAGTAACTGGAATAAATTTGTGGGGAAACACTAATGTGGTTTGTAGCAGGTCTAGAAGAAGGAGCATGGACTGAGGTAAACAAATTTGCTTGTTGTAACAAAGAGACAAGGTGATCAAATTTTTCTTGAGACAAACTAGTATTACCAGAATAATTACTTGCATCAGAAGTTTCACTAGAAGCAACATTGGCTGGTGAATTAGGTTTATTCACACTAGGGTACACATGCTTTTGATAAAATAAATCAATAGTGTGACTGTGTCTGTTACAAAAAGTGCAGAATCTCGAAGAAGGCTTATGAAATGAACCTTTACCATGTCCTTGAGACTTTCTCGCATCAGATGCATTAGTAAGAATGTTTCTTTCTTCAAGAGTTGGAATAGGAGGAAGAGAAGTATTGCTACTTTCTTCCTGAAGAACCAAAGAAATCACCTGGTTGAGGGAAGGTAATGGGTCCATTAATAATACTTGTGTCTTGGCAGCAGAAAATTGATCATTGAGACCAGTTAAAAACTGAATAATCTTGTCCTCAATTATGTAATCTTTGGTAACCCTAAGGGCATCACATCTACATGGATGATGACAAGTACAATTGGGAATAGGGCGGTGAGAGCGTATTTCTTCCCATAATGCTTTCATTTCAGTAAAATAATCCAATACAAATTTAGTACCTTCCCTAAGATTGTTGATTGAAGAGCGTAAATTTTCCAAAACGAATATGATCAACCTTAGAGAAGCGTTCTTTGAGATCTTCCCAAACATCAAATTATCAAGAAAGTCTATGGTTTGCGCAATTGAATCAGAAACTGAATTGATGATCCAAGAATGTACATGATGATTACACCTTTCCCAAACATTTTGATTGAGATCAAGAGGATCAGGAACATGGAGAGATCCAATGATGAAAGGTAGCATGTTCTTGGCACCCAACGCTCGTTGCATGGATCTGATCCATGCGAGGTAGTTGGAACCATTGAATTTTGGAGAAACAATAACTGAATTAGGACCCTCACTAGGATGAACAAAAAATGCAGAATCATCATCGAGATTATGTTGTTGAACATGAATAGGAACAACACGAGGAGGCATGGTTCTTCACAATTTGATGCAGAAAATTGAAGATACAAGTAACAAGAATACGAATTTGTGATGGAATCACAATGATGAAAATCCAATAATGGATATCAAAGAAACAAAGTGAGAATATAACAAAAACAAAATGAAGAAATCAAAACGAATCTTCACAAAGAGATGAGATGAATCGCACAAACAATAAAAAATGGCGAAGAATGTGTGAAGATCTAATGAAGAAGATGAAGATGCAAAGAAAATTAAGAGATAATTGAGAGAGACTAAAAGTTCATCAATACTGAGTGAAGTTTTATAGCTTTCTATCATTGAATCATGTTTTTTTTTAAGAAGCTAAATTAGCCCACCTAAATTGGCATTAGGGAGAATCGAACCTGAGACCTTGAGGAGGAGCACACTCTCAGGTCCCAAGCCAAAACCACCAAGCAAACCCAAGTGGGTTATTCATTGAAGCATGTTAGTTGATTAAATCACTTTAGACCTAGTTGATGATTCATGTGCAGCCTCATGTTTTATAGAATATTGAGTGCCGGAAATTGCATATCACTCTGTTGGTTTTGCATGAATCTTGCTATTGCTTGATTTGTATGATTTCATGGAAATTATCAAGGCCATTTTTGGATTATGAATAATAATGACTTGGACAAATATAACATACCTTGTGACATTGTGACCATTTCTACCCCCTTTGTGCCTTAAAGTGAAATTATTTCTTGTTTTTGAAAAATAATAGCCCTTAGCATATAAAAGAAAAAAAATAATCCATGTCCCTCTTGTCTTAGGATAGAACTTGAATTGATTCAAGTGCCACAAAATACATATCTTTCTGAGAATTGAACACAAACTGATTCCACAAAGAATTGTTGTTGGACTACTGATTCAAGCAGCCCAAGACTTAGATAAGTATAATATACTATATCATAAGGTTGAGATATATAGTCTCATTATTGACCCGTTTGTTATAGATTTTAAAAAAATGGATTTTCCTTTGTATTTTTAAAAATGATTTTTTTGGAAATTTTCTTAAAAATAGTAGAAGTTGTTTCAAACTCATTTGTTATAAGTTAAAAAAGAGATTTTGACATTCACTGACTTAAATATTCATTATTAGAGATTTACAAGATAAAAATCACATATTTTTACAAAAATACATCTTTCAAAAATGATTTTTTTTTAAAAGCTATTTGAAATAGCTTTTTATTTTAGAGATTTTTAAAATTTTATCATCCAAAAAAATTATATAAAAATGATGAAATATTTAGAATGACATTTTAAGATAATTTAGTCAAAAGAATTTTTCATTTGAAGCTTTCTTTAAAGAATTTTTTTGTTAAAAACATTATAGCAAAAAAATGTTAATCTTTAAAAATCTATTTTAAAAAAAAAAACTACATCAAACGAGCCCAATGACTCAGCAAGGTGATATGATGCTCATGGGAGGCGAGTGATACAATTTTAACAAGTGTACTAATTTATGTCGAAGTAATAATTAAATTTGTATTCTTTGGGATTGTTTTAATTCTACTTAGCAATTTCATCAATATTTAGGATGTGATTAAATGGAGGGGGGGTTGCCTGAGGTAGTTGGATTTGGTTGCAATTTAGAATAAACAACTTACAATAAAAGATTTTTGTAAGAATTTTTAGAGAAAGGATCAGGTCTTTCGAATCATTTGTTCATCATTAATTGATAATCTGAACCTAAACTTGTTCCTCTAGTTTACGATAATTAACAAAATAGCTCAGGTCAATTCCTCGACCTAGCACCCTCTTTTATAATTACATTTCCCTAATCCCTTAGGTGAACCCGTAATCCTCAAAGGTTTGAATGTCCGTTAATTTAGAAATCACTACTTAACAACTTTCTATCCCTAGATTGTCTGTTAAGTTTAACAATATATTAGATCTAAGTTATAAGTTGGTGTCAGCAGTCATATAATCTTTGAGTTCAATTTATATTTGATCAGAACATAAAAGCATTAAGCACAAAGTATACTGAATAAACTAGATTTGCAATAATAACTCATGTAGAGTTTACAGATTACATGGCCAAAAAGCTAAAACAGAGTCATCTAAGACCTAATCACAGAGGAATTAGTTACTCGTGGTAAAGCATAAACAACTAATATAAAAGAAGGATTCATTACATTAATTGGAAGACTGGCTATGAGTCTTGATGGACTCCCACCGGTTCTCCAGTTCTTCAGCTCCCAACAATGCCTTTTTCTCTCTAAATTTTTTCGAACCCCTCACTCAGCAACATGCCTGGCTTTTATAGATTTTAATTATGTAACATAAAAATCGTTCGCCGATGTCAAGAAACCGTGGCCCGATTTTGCATTAACTTCAACATTAATCCAGGCGCTTGTCAAAATCATGGCCCGATTTAAAGAAATTGTGGCCTAATATTTGCCGAGAAGAATGGTCTCAAATTACCTCAAAATTGTGGCTCGGTGTACAAAAATCGTGGCCCGATTTGATGTTTCCCTTGGTTCCTTGTTTTTAGTCCTTTTCAGCCTTATACACACTAAAATTCAAATGAACTGTACTAGAAATGTATTAAAACAACTAACAAAATGATATATGACCTAGTGTCATCAGCAAGCATGTATGTGACTTACTAGAAGGTCGTAAATGATCTAAATTCAGAGAGTTGGCTAGATATCATGGAATCTTATGTAGAGTTCATGTGCATAAACTAAATATTGATATTAGTTGTGGCATCCAAATGAGTAAGACCCATATGATGAAATTGGATCTTCTTATGGAAGACTGATATGGATGGTGTTATGAATACTTATAAGATGTTATTGATTGTATAATTTTTCATGCAAAATCTTGATGAAAACTACAATGAAACCATTAATTTAGTCATAATACTTAAATGTGTTTAATTCTACTTGACATTGTTGTATGTTGCTGCTATGAGTTTAATAGATGGAAAACGAGGTTTCATTCCTTGACTAGAATGACCTCGTATATGTATTTGGCACATATAGGGTTTCGTTAATCAAAAGTGTAACACCCATACTAATTTTATCTAGAATATTAGCATGTGCATTAAACTGATACTGGATACATTAAATTTTTCAATAATAACTACAAATGATACAACTGAATGAGTACAATTTTCTCGTTATACAACTGTTCAAGTACCACCATAATTACTTATACAAAGATTGATAAACTCCTGAGCTGGTACTTGACGAGCAACTGCACTCCATCCAGCGTCTTCCTGAAGAACTTCATCACGAACATCCTGCTAACCTGTAAACCTGCATCAGAAGGATTGGGTTGAGACATAATGTCTCAGTGAGCTCCACCCAACCTATTGTTGGCAACCTCGGGGAACCTAGGGTCGCCATGCCTACTTTTGGGAAAGCATTGAGCGTGTACTTATAGGTCCCAGGTACACGATTCGATTCCCACGAAAGGCATGAAACTCCACATAGGGGCTGTGGAGAAGACCATGAGTGCATCGCGGGGGCCACCAGGTAGTCCAAATCCCGGATGTTACAAAAAGAATGCTAGAAAATTATATAAGTTACAAAATTCATTTAAAAACTAAAAGAAACTTTCTGGAGTTGAATTGTTTGTTCTTATAGATAAAGTTTTATGAAAAATTGGAATTATAAAGGAGAAATATAAATATTTTTTACACAAGGAGATTAATGGGAATATTTTTATTAATATGGTATAATATGTGGATGATATATTGATCATCAAAAACAATTTATCTGAACATGTAAGACATGGTTAGGTAATTATTTCTTAATAAAAGACTTTGGCGAGACTTTCTAAAAAGTTAGGAATCAAGATCTATAGAGATAGATTATTGATGGAACTTGACCATATCCTAGCTAAATATATTGGAGAAGTGTTCTAACAACTAATATGCTTAAGTTCATACTGAAATTATTGCATGTCACATGATGTGTTTTGTTCGAGCGACAATGTTTTGTCTCATTGGATGAGAAGGGGATATATGAAATGTATATATCCATATGATTTGGTGATTGGATCGATCGTGTACACCGTGATATGTACTAGACCAAAATCACCATATGCTATTAGCATAAACAGTAAGTATCAAAATTGGTTAGTGTTTTTTACTAAAACAATACCAATAATATTTGTGGTTGCCTTAAAAGTGTTGAGGATTGTTTTTTGAACTCTTTCTTGTGTTAGTAGTTTGGTCCAATAAGACATCGTTTGATATTTTAATTAAATTGTCAAATTTAAGGTACGACTATTGAAAAAACTGGATTTTGGGACTACTTGGGTAAAAACTCTTCCTAATTGTGTTAATTGTTTATCTCTTAGAACTTGCTTAGGATTAACTTCAATTTCATGACTTGAATGATTATTGTGACATATGATTTTTAGTGTTAAATAGAAATTAGTAGAAGTGGATGTATAACAAAGAAAAACAATTTTCATTTGATGGCTAAGACAAAGTATTTCAATAGATAAAAATTCTAGGTTTGATCAATGAACTTCTTGTTGTTGGTCACACTAAGATAAATAATGTTTGTTAAAGAAAGGTATCTTAACTATTATAAGTAAATTATATGATTGATCATTAACTACTACATTGTTGGTTAATGTAAAGTTATTGTGATTAGGATAAGTGTGTGATTATGCCTTGATTGGAATAAATTAAGAGTATATAAAAGACTATTCAAATTTTGTAAGGGAAATACTTCAGAAAGGGTATAAATTTCACCCAGTGGATGGAGACTTTTGAGAATACTTGCAAACAAGGGAATCTGGAGTTTAGAATTCACAAGATAAATTTTGTGTTGCACCTATATGTATATGTATGGGAAATGTTAAGCACAATAGGGCAAACTTGGATGAGTTAAAATATTCAGTTGCAAAGGCAAATCTTTGCAGGTATAAGATGTTTTGACGTTAGTTGGAGTCAAATCACAAGAGTCTTGAATTGTATTAAATTTTATCCATTCACTTAAATTATGTGCTTTAATTATTTCAACGGTGAAAAATTTCTTATCGTAAACTTTAGGAATAAAACTCTGATCGCTACTATTGTATTTTACACTTGAGATGCTAGTTCAGTGGTAAGATTTTGGTCTTATTATTGATAACACGTAAAATACACTGTCTAAGTAACTTAATTTTTTATTTATTTTAGGGTCATTTGTTGTGTTTTGCATGATATCTGCTGGTATTTTGATGTGTTTCAGGAACCTAGGGTGTAGAAAGCAAAAATAAAGAAAAACTGTGAAAAAGGAAAAAAGACTCAAAAAGTCAACAAGCCAAATGGAAAGTCAACACATTTAGTCAGGATGAAGAATTCCTCTCCACTTTCAGAAGCAGTTACATCCACTTCCTCCATGTTCTCCACCTCTTGGGACACTATCAGAAGCACTACTTGATAAAGTTTTGCCTATAAATAGCCTTTCAAGAATCAGTTTTAAGGATCCAATTTGTAAAACCTTTATACTACCGTATTCTATATACAGTTCTGAATATTTTCCTTCAATAAAATTGCTCAGTTTCTTTTCAATTATCCCCTTTAATTCCAATTCCCTTTTGATTTATAATTACTATTACTTCTGCCATCCATCCATAATTGTTATTACTTATGTTATCCATTTATTCTTCGGCGTTTTTCTCTTTGAATTGAATTCCCATGGGTAAAAAAGATTAACACGTGCCGTGCCTCTTGTTGCTTACTGCGGTCGATTCAATTTTGCTGGTTCTAATATACTCCATTTTCCTTTGCCGTAAACTGCTTGATGCGGCTCTGCAATTCTTTTATTTAAAGTTGCCATCATTAACAGGTTCAGTCTTTTGCTTTCTTTTTAATATGAATTCAGCAGAGATAAAATTAGTTTATAATTTAATCATGTCTGAGTAGATTTTTATAGAGTCTGGAATATGATAACCGTCGTACCAATGATATTCAGTTAAGTTGTATAATTCGAAATTGTAACAGGAATTATTTTTAAGTCTGAAAATTCTGATTTTTAACGATAAATATTTACAGTGAAAGCTGGAATAACGCGATACCGATTTCATGTCGAAAGAGTGAAACTTGTATCTGTCCGTAGAATTTTCAGGAATTAACTTTAAAATTCAGCGAAAGCGTTCTCTTTAATTAATTTAGAAATTACAAATTTCCAAAAAAAGATTTTAAAATTGTAACTGTGCATGCGAAAGCTGGCAGTTATAAGCTTAAAATCTGGTAACGGGCGCGCGAAAGCCGGCGGTACCTTTAAATTTGCTTTCTACTAAAAATAACTTTTCAAGCAAAAACTGATTATTTTTCAAACAGAGTTTTTGAAGTTGTAAGGCGTACGCGCGAAAGCGGTCGAATAGATTACAAGGTCAAAACTCGGTGTCGTGCACGCGAAAGCTGGCGACCCCTTTAATTTAATCCTTTTTACGCGCGAAAATATTTTCCTGTTATAATAATGAAATACAACTTAACAAGTATTCACGGTCGACGCGAATTATATTCCGGTCTCTCATCATTAAAAGTAATTAAAAACAAGTTATTTTCCCAATTTTGCAACCAAACGAATTAGCATCGCCTTAGATAAACAACGTGACAATAGATAACCGTACTTGACATTGGTCTCTGTGGGATTCGACATCTTTTATACTAAAACCGATATTTCCGTACACTTGCGGTCCTATCAAGTTTTTGGCGCCGTTGCCGGGGACTAATTTTGGCAATATCGTAACTTCGTTGTCACACCGTCTAGACTAAGGCAATATTTTTTTTTTTCCTTTAATTTTCTGTCGATTGTATGCCTAGTACTCGCTCTTCTGAGGACGAGTTAGAACAACCGATGGACGAAATCGAGCGTCTTTTTCGTGTTAGACGCCAAATAGAACGAATACACGCCCAAATGGCCAACGAAAACCGTCCTCTTAAGGACTTTGCCATCCCATCTCAGGATGAGCCGCACTCAAGTATTGTTAACCCAACGATTCAGGCTAACAACTTCGAGTTGAAACCCTCTCTGCTGCAAATCGTGCAGCAGAACCAGTTTTCCGGAAACCCGACGGAAGACCCGAATTTGCACCTCTCCATTTTCGTGCAATTCGCTGATACGCTTAAATGTAATGGCGTCGACCCCGAAGCGATTCATTTGCGTCTATTTCCTTTCTCCCTAAGAGATAGAGCCAGAGCTTGGATACAATCCCTACCGTCAAATTCCATAACGACATGGAATGAACTCAAGAAAGCGTTCCTTGCTAGATACTTCCCGCCGAGCAAAACGGCACAACTCAGGAACCAAATCAGCTGCTTTAGGCAGACAGACGGTGAGTCGCTTTTCGAAGCATGGGAGAGATATAAGGAATTAATGAGAGCTTGCCCACACCACGGATTAGAAAAGTGGTTGATAATTCATACCTTCTACAATGGTCTACTCTATAACACGAGAATGACCATTGATGCCGCTGCATGAGGGGCTCTCATGAACAAACCATTTAATGACGCCTATGCTCTTATTGAAAACATGGCGCAAAACCACTACCAATGGGGGAGTGAACGCACTCAAATTGAGAAAACACAACCCAAAGCAGGAATGTACGAAGTTAGTAACCTTGACCACATGAATGCTAGAGTGGATGCGTTGTACCATAAGCTTGATAACCTGACCATCACTCCACCTACCCCTATAGCTGTTGTAGCACCTAACTGTGAGGTTTGCGGGACACCTGGACACACTCCTACTGAGTGTCATCTGTTAGTAGGGACATACGAGGCAAACTACGCGCATGGTAATCCATATGGACAAAGAAATCCTAATTTCCCATATAAGAATAACAATCCTACCTTTGCGCCCAGTCTTGCACCTGCAACACCCCCTAGTTTTCAAGGCCAAAGAGGAGCCCCTGTTGCTCCTACTGCTCCTAAAAAGTCAAACCTTGAGCTAATGATGGAAAACTTTGTCATGGCTCAGGCTCAGCAAAACAAAGACTTCCTGAACCAAAACATTCATACTAATGAGATGATTAAGCAGCTTGCATCTAAAGTTGACACATTGGCCACCCATAACAAAATGTTAGAAACCCAAATTGCACAAGTGGCCCAACAACGAGCAGTTGCGCCTTCGGGAACCTTCCCTGCACAACCTCAACCAAACCCTAAAGGGGAGCTGAACGTTGTTACCCTGCGCAGTGGAAAAGAGTTAGAGAGCCCAGGTGAGAAGAAAGGCGCTGAGATGGAGTCTGTGCCCACTAAGAGTGAGCAAATCCTAAAGAGAAAGGAGGTGGTGGAGGAAGAAAAAGAGAAACCATATGTACCTCCACCCCCTTACAAACCTCTGATCCCTTTCCCTCAGAGACTAGCTAAATCAAAGAGTGAGGGACAATTTAAGAAATTTATTGAGCTCTTGAAGAAGCTCCATGTAAATATCCCTTTCACAGAGGCCATTACTCAAATGCCCTCTTACGCCAAATTTCTAAAAGAAATTTTGACAAATAAGAGGAAAATCGATGACGATGATATTGTTGCACTCACTGAAGAGTGTAGTGCTATCATCCAGAATAAGATGCCACCCAAATTGAAAGATCCAGGGAGTTTTTCAATCCCTTGTGTTATTGGCAACTAAGTCATCAATAAAGCGCTCTGTGATTTGGGTGCTAGTGTGAGTCTTATGCCCCTTTCCGTCTGCGAGAGACTCAACCTAGGAGAGCTAAAATCGACCAGGATGTCCCTACAACTTGCCGATCGATCTATCAAGTACCCGGTAGGAATACTGGAGGATGTACCATTGAGAATCGGCCAGTTGTACATTCCCACCGACTTTGTGGTGATGGACATCACTGAAGACTCATCTATCCCAATCCTCTTAGGAAGACCATTCCTAGCTACGGCTGGTGCCATCATAGATGTAAAGAAAGGAAAACTTACCTTTGAGGTCGGGGATGAAAAAATCGAGTTCATCTTGTCAAAATTCATGAAAAACCCCTCCATCAACGACACGGCTTGCTTAGTTGATATAATTGATGAATGCATTAAGGAGCATGTGTCAGGACCACCTCCCATTGAGGAAATGGACGTGTCCTTCACTAAAACTAAGGGAGACGAGGCAAGTCCCCATCAAGAAGAATTGGATGTAAATCCAGTTCATCAAAATGAATGCCTCGCCCTTCTTCCCGCTCCGACTCAAGAGAAGCCGAAAGTCGAAATGAAAGAGCTACCCAAGAACCTTAGGTATGAATTCCTAGGATTTAACCGACCAGTCATTGTAAGTGCTGACTTAGGAGAGACTGAAACTGAGAAACTACTTGCTGTATTAAGAAAATACCCGGAAGCAATAGGGTACTCAATCGATGACCTCAAAGGTATTAGCCCTTCAATTTGTATGCATAAAATTTTACTCGAAGAGGACTACAAACCCTCTAGAGAACATCAAAGAAGGCTGAACCCGAACATGAGTGAGGTTGTTAAAAAGGAAGTACTGAAGCTTCTGGATGCAGGTGTGATATACCATATCTCAGACAGCAAGTGGGTGAGTCCAGTTCATGTGGTACCAAAGAAAGGAGGGATGACAGTGATGAAGAATGAGAAGGGAGAGTCTGTGGCCACACGTACGACCACTGGATGGCGCATGTGTATAGACTATAGGAAACTAAACAAAGCCACAAGGGAAGACCACTTCCCTCTCCCATTCATAGACCAAATGCTTGAGCGCCTAGCTAAGCATTCCTACTTCTGTTATCTTGATGGTTACTCAGGATTCTTTCAGATCCCTATCCACCCGAGTGACCAAGAAAAGACGACCTTCACGTGCCCTTATGCAACGTTTGCCTATCGGCGAATGCCTTTCGGGCTATGCAATGCGCCTGCCACCTTTCAGAGATGTATGATGACAATCTTTGGGGATTTCCTTGAGGATATCATGGAAGTCTTCATGGATGACTTTTCAGTATGCGGGTCAAGCTTTGAGGTTTGTCTGGCAAATTTGGAGAAAGTCCTTGAACGATGTGTGAAAGTTAACCTGGTACTAAATTGGGAAAAATGCCACTTCATGTTGAAAGAAGGCATAGTCCTCAGACATCTAGTGTCTGAACGAGGAATAGAGGTTGACAGAGCAAAGATTGAGGTGATTGAGAGGTTGATGCCTCCTACCACAGTAAAAGAAGTCCGAAGTTTTTTAGGTCACGCTGGTTTCTATCGGCGGTTCATTAAGGACTTCTCAAAAATCACTAAACCACTGACATGTCTTCTGATGAAGGATGCTGAGTTTATCTTTGATGAACAATGCCTAGAATCCTTCCGAAAGCTAAAGCAAGCGCTAATCTCTGCACCAATAATGCAGCCTCCAGACTGGAATCTTCCTTTTCAGATTATGTGCGATGCGAGCGACTATGCAGTCGGTGCTGTCTTAGGACAACAAAAAGACAAAAAGATGCATGCGATCTATTACGCTAGCAGAACCCTTGGTGTTGCTCAAGTTAATTATGCAACTACTGAGAAAGAGCTTCTGGCCATTGTTTATGCTATGGACAAGTTTCGTTCCTACTTAGTTGGATCGAAAATTATAGTCTACACTGACCATGCAGCCATCAGGTATCTGCTTAGCAAGAAAGACGCAAAGCCTAGACTGATTCGGTGGATATTGCTACTACAAGAGTTTGATCTGGAGATCCGTGACAAGAAAGGAACGGAAAATGTAGTGGCAGACCACTTGTCTAGGCTGAGTGACGTGAAGCGAGAGGAGCTTCCCTTAGACGACTCTTTCCCTGATGATAGACTGATAGCTTATGTACAGACGCAGGTACCTTGGTATGCTGACTTCGTCAATTACCTCGCTGCTGGGGTCCTGCCTCCTGACATGAACTATCAGCGGAAGAAAAAGTTCTTTCATGATCTAAAACATTACTATTGGGATAAGCCTCTCTTGTTTAAAAGAGGCGCCGACGGTATCTTCCGTCGATGCATCCCTGAGGAGGAAGTGGAAAGTGTCCTTACCCATTGTCATACCTCACCATATGGTGGGCATGCAAGCACGACCAAGACTGCCTATAAGATTCTCCAAGCTGGGCTATACTGGCTCAACCTCTTTAAGGATGCTCATGCGTTTGTTGCGAAGTGTGACCAGTGCCAGCGCACGGGAAACATTTCCAAAAGAAATGAAATGCCACTCAAGAGCATCCTAGAGGTTGAAATCTTCGACGTGTGGGGTGTAGACTTTATGGGACCTTTCCCATCCTCCATGGGTAACAAGTTCATACTCGTAGCGGTAGATTATGTGTCAAAATGGATAGAGGCCATTGCCTCTCCTACAAATGATACACGAGTAGTCATTAAGTTGTTCAAGAAAACCATCTTCCCTAGGTTTGGAATCCCCAGGTTAGTCATAAGTGACGGCGGATCTCACTTCATCTCAAAGCAATTTGAAAATCTTTTAAAGAAGTATGGAGTGAGGCATAGAGTTGCAACCCCTTATCATCCACAAACAAGCGGCCAGGTGGAAGTCTCTAATAGAGAAATCAAATCAATCCTAGAGAAAACTGTCTCGACCTCGAGAAAGGATTGGGCTGCCAAGCTTGATGATGCACTCTGGGCCTACAGGACCGCCTACAAAACACCTATCGGGACCACACCGTTCAAACTTGTCTATGGGAAGTCATGTCACCTTCCGGTGGAACTAGAGCATAAAGCCTTTTGGGCTGTTAAAGCCCTTAACATGGATTATCAGGCTGCTGGAGGAAAAAGGGTGTTAGAATTGAATGAGCTGGAAGAACTTAGGTTAGACGCCTACGAAAATGCCAAGATATATAAAGAAAGGACAAAAACATGGCATGATAGACGCATAATTAGGAGAGTTTTTAAAGAGGGGGAGCATGTGTTACTGTTTAACTTCAGGTTGAAATTATTCCCTGGAAAGCTTCGCTCCCGTTGGTCTGGGCCGTTTCAGGTAAAAAGAGTAACGCCATCTGGCGCAGTGGAAGTTTGGAGTGAACCCACTGGCTCGTTTGTAGTAAATGGGCAAAGGTTGAAGCATTACACTACCGGAGAGAATGTTGAGAAATGTGCTTGCTTCACCTTGAATGAACCTTGAGAAAGTGAGCATTAAGGAGTCGAGCTACCGACGTTAAATGAAGCGCTGCGTGGGAGGCAACCCATGGGTTTTAGTTTAGTTTAGTCAGCAAAGTGAATAAAAAGATGAATCCAAGTTGATCAGCACCATAATCTACCCCCTCCCCCATATTTTCATGCTAACTTTCCTGCAGGTACACACCATTTCATGATCAGGCGTATGTACACGCCCCCTGCTGACCCCAACGACGATTGATCTGTTAGGTAGTGTTTTTCCTTTTCTTTTTTTTTTTATTTCATTGAGGTCAATGTCAGTTTTAAGTGTGGGGGAGGAATTTCCCACCTTAACAGTCTAATTTTAAATTTTTGAGTCAATAAAATGTGTGTTTTTGCTTTGTTGTTTAATTCTCCCGCTTCTTGAACCAATAAATATTGTGTCATAATTTCAAATTTTCTGCTTCTCAAATTTAAGGTCGAGTTTGATGATGATTATGTGCATGAAAACACCTTCTGCTTTTTGAGTTTTACTAAACCCACATCAGTTTCATTGTGAACCCTTCTCTCTGAGAAATTCACAAAGTTGCAGTCTTTGAGTAAGTGTGTAGATTGGTATTTTAAGGAACGTAGTGTTTAACTTTAGGTGGTAAAATTTGTCTTCAAAATTTCAAACAAAAAGTAGTATAAGTTAGTGTGGGGAATAAAAGTAAATGGTCAAAATAAGGTGTAAATAAAAGGGGTCAGAGCACAAAAATATGAGGCATTGACTTGGGTTGGTATGACTCACCATCACTAACTTCCCGGGGATGATATGGTTACCCTCAAAAATAAAAAAAACGCTTCTGCAGTTCCCCATAAGCTAAGCGAATAAACACCACGAAGACTAAAATGGCCAAAGAAAAAAATTCCCACCTAGTTTATATGAAATGGAAGTGAAATTTTGTCGATGAGTTTACTTTTAAAGTTAAAACCTATTTTCTTCATAATGCTCTCTTTACACAGGAGCAATAAAAGGGCTGGACTTCACACACACACACACACACACACACACACTCACTTGAAACTGTTGCTGGGTTGATATGATTCATGAAAAGCGCTTAGGTTGTGATAAGTGCACCCTGAGAACAAAGCCTCGAAAAATAAAAATGCGATCAATTTTTGGTTGATTATGTCTTTTCTAAATTGTGTTGCTAATGTTCCTTGCCTTTTGCTTGAGGACAAGCAATGGTTCAAGTGTGGGGGAGTTTGATAACACGTAAAATACACTGTCTAAGTAACTTAATTTTTTATTTATTTTAGGGTCATTTGTTGTGTTTTGCATGATATCTGCTGATATTTTGATGTGTTTCAGGAACCTAGGGTGTAGAAAGCAAAAATAAAGAAAAACTGTGAAAAAGGAAAAAAGACTCAAAAAGTCAACAAGCCAAATGGAAAGTCAACACATTAAGTCAGGATGAAGAATTCCTCTCCACTTTCAGAAGCAGTTACATCCACTTCCTCCATGTTGGGACACTATCAGAAGCACTACTTGATAAAGTTTTGCCTATAAATAGCCTTTCAAGAATCAGTTTTAAGGATCCAATTTGTAAAACCTTTATACTACCGTATTCTATATACAGTTCTGAATATTTTCCTTCAATAAAATTGCTCAGTTTCTTTTCAATTATCCCCATTAATTCCAATTCCCTTTTGATTTATAATTACTATTACTTCTGCCATCCATCCATAATTGTTATTACTTATGTTATCCATTTATTCTTCGGCGTTTTTCTCTTTGAATTGAATTCCCATGGGTAAAAAAGATTAACACGTGCCGTGCCTCTTGTTGCTTACTGCGGTCGATTCAATTTTGCTGGTTCTAATATACTCCATTTTCCTTTGCCGTAAACTGCTTGCTGCGGCTCTGCAATTCTTTTATTTAAAGTTGCCATCATTAACAGGTTCAGTCTTTTGCTTTCTTTTTAATATGAATTCAGCAGAGATAAAATTAGTTTATAATTTAATCATGTCTGAGTAGATTTTTATAGAGTCTGGAATATGATGACCATCGTACCAATGATATTCAGTTAAGTTGTATAATTCGAAATTGTAACAGGAATTATTTTTAAGTCTGAAAATTCTGATTTTTAACGATAAATATTTACAGTGAAAGCTGGAATAACGCGATACCGGTTTCATGTCGAAAGAGTGAAACTTGTATCTGTCCGTAGAATTTTCAGGAATTAACTTTAAAATTCAGCGAAAGCGTTCTCTTTAATTAATTTAGAAATTACAAATTTCCAAAAAAAGATTTTAAAATTGTAACTGTGCATGCGAAAGCTGGCAGTTATAAGCTTAAAATCTGGTAACGGGCGCGCGAAAGCCGGCGGTACCTTTAAATTTGCTTTCTACTAAAAATAACTTTTCAAGCAAAAACTGATTATTTTTCAAACAGAGTTTTTGAAGTTGTAAGGCGTACGCGCGAAAACGGTCGAATAGATTACAAGGTCAAAACTCGGTGTCGTGCACGCGAAAGCTGGCGACCCCTTTAATTTAATCCTTTTTACGCGCGAAAATATTTTCCTGTTATAATAATGAAATACAACTTAACAAGTATTCACGGTCGACGCGAATTATATTCCGGTCTCTCATCATTAAAAGTAATTAAAAACAAGTTATTTTCCCAATTTTGCAACCAAACGAATTAGCATCGCCCTAGATAAACAACGTGACAATAGATAACGGTACTTGACATTGGTCTTTGTGGGATTCGACATCTTTTATACTAAAACCGATATTTCCGTGCACTTGCGGTCCTATCAATTATCTAAAATTCTTAAGTTTAAATTCCTTTGATGACAGTTGTACAATGATCATTAGTTCCACTTCAATTAATAAAATTTCTCCTTGTTCCTAATTTATCCCGGTCTTATTGAGTCAAAAAAAAGTATTAATTACCTTTTAAATATAAATGGCATCTAAATAAATAGAGATTGAAACAAATTAACATATTATTTTATTGATATAAAGTAACAACTTTGACAAAAACCAAAGTAACAACATAAAATAAAATATGAAACTAAAGTAATTTTAGAAATATCATATAGATCACCATTACTCTCCTCATACTTTTTCTTAGGATAGATAAGCTACAATATTGATTTTTCCCAAATCAATATTAAATTGAACTCTGAATCTCAATAACATCCTTCTTTGCCATTCCACATATTGGACAAGTTTGGAGTAAAGCTTCACATTGTTTGCATGAAGATAGATGCCTGCATGGAAGAAATAAGACACCAACAAATTGTGTCTCACACTTTGAACAAAACATCAATTTGTCGTCGCGTCTCATGCGCTTTTCAGCTCTTGCTTCTTCACTTTCACCGCAACATGATTCTGCATCATTTAGAACAGCCATCCTCACTCTCTTTTTCTCTTCTTCCAACTTGTTATGCAGAGTTATTGTTGTGGCTCCCCTTTCCTCAGCTATTCTCTTCAAAAATCTTTTCTCTGTCTCTAGGCTTCTTAAGATATTTTCCATCTCTTGATTTTTCTTTACAGCTTTTGCAATTTCTTCGTTTGCTTTTGTCAGAATTTGCCGTGAATAAATTTCCATATTTTTTAGTGTAGCCACTTGTAACTCTCTAATTTGATGTTGTAACATGAGTTTTATTTGACCATTCTGTGACGACAAAAATACATTAAAAAGAACAAAGTAAACAACATTTTCAAAATAAATAAATAAAGTTAGAAAACTATACATAAATTGGGATCCTCCTAAAGGGTCTACCTTGGAGTGAGTAATACTTGTCGAATAAAAAGATATTATTTTAAAATAATATTATTTTATTTTATGAGTCTTTCTGTCTTTTAAAATGGACTTTGATCCTAACTCTTGATACATATGAATTTTTACCTGTATATTCATGAGTTGGTCTGTTTCCTGCCCTTGTTTCTCAAATAGACCAACAAAGGTTGGAGAACTTAAGATGTTTGAAGCATGAATACGAGGATTGGGAACAGGGACAAAATTTCTTTGCCGTTGTTGTTGTTGTTGTTGTTGATTATGTTGTGGATGTTGTTGTAACTCGGCGAGTCCAGCTGAGAAAAAGTCATTGGTGAAGAAAGGAAGGCCATGATTATCATGAGTGTATGGATTCATGACTATTATTTTTAAACTAATATTTCTGAACCACTCTTCTAAAATATATCTTAAAACCTTGATGAAATGAATGCTCAAATCACATTTCATTAAAGGTTAATTTTTGAAGAATAAATTTTGACACATGATGAAAGGAAGAGGTTTTTCTGATAGTGTGGGTGGTGTGAAACATATATATATATACACTTAAAAATTGCTTAAATAATAAATTCAACATTTCAATTTTATATTTAAAATAAAAAATTAATGACTAAGAAATAAATACCTAAATTAAATAATACTATATTTGTTCCTTTAGTAAAAAAAATCCGATTTGCTTATTTTAGTTGTTATTTTAAGGTTACTTATATACCAGGAAAATTAATAATTATATTACCTTTCATAAATTTACTTTTTCTTTCTTCCTATAATACTCTTAACTGCTTATTATCTTATACCACCTATTTTTGTTTTTTTACAATAAATATTTAAGGGTATTATTGACAAAATAATAATTAATTTTGTATTAAAATTTAAAAATGAAAACTAAATAAAAACAAAAAACTTCCACAAAAGTGACAAATAAAAAGGAATGGACATAGTGTATTTTTTCAATGAGTCAAAAATAGAAAAAAGTTATTTAAAAATTGAAAAGGAGAAGAATAGAAGCCTAAATATTGATGTTATGAATTAGGAGTATATCTTCGAATTTTTTTATATATTCTGCTTTAATATTTTTAACCTTATATAATATTATATCCTACCTCCGTCTTTAAATATTGGACCCTCTTGGCCATATCATGAGAATTAAAGTTGATAGTAGTATTAAATTTGTTAGTATCAATATTGTTTTTTATAATTTATACTTGACGAAAAAATATTTAGTTTATGTTTTTAACATCGTATATATTGTTGATCGAAGATGAAGATGTAAAATAAATAGGGATATGTTGGTAAAGAAATAATAAATGTAGTTAAAAATTCAAATAATGTCTTATATAAAGGGACAAGGAATTTTCTCAAAAAGGTCTTATATTTAGGGACATAGGTAGTATTATTTTTAGTATTTCAGTCTATATACATATCCTCTAAGCATTAAAGTGGGTACGTAATATGGTCAGCAACAACGCACCGCATATATATTTTATGACTAAATTATCGGGTCAAAGATTTTAAAGGCGTTTTTATGATTTTGAATAAATAAAGTGATTGAATTTAATAGTGAATATCACAAAACTCATAGTGTATGAGTCAACTTTAATTGATTATCAAAGAAAAATACATTGACTAAGATTTGTCAGTTTCTTTATTTAATGGTATGATTTAATTCGATGCATTATTATTTGGTCAAAAAAAAAGTATTGTCCCAAAATACATTGAATGTCTTGAAAACACAAGGCAATTGTGTGTGTGTGTTTGGGGTGAATTGGGAATTGGGTTGAGGTTTAGTTAAACCCCAATCTCTCTTCAATACATAATGACAAATTTGGCAAATTCTTTAAACTGTAGCAAGTAATAAAGTAATAAGTTATACTCTCCACAAATATTCTTGTCAACTAGGCAATTTACTAAACTTATTAAATTACAAAAGCAGTAAAAGGGTTTAAGGGTTGCAAGTTTGAAGTGATTGCACAATAAAAGTAGTATTTTGATTGCAGGAAAATAAATGTTTTGATTCTGATGTTCAACAACGATTATGATTCTTCAAATCCCCTCTATCTTCTTTGCTGGAATAATTCAAGGTTCAATATTGATTATGATTAAGTTCTTGATAAACGATGATATGAATTATGAAACCGTCATATATCTATAGAATTGTTTATGGAAATTGTGCCTAGATTAGGGTGATACAAAGCAAGTTCTAGAAGGAGGAATCATAATCTAACAATCATACTAAAAAACCTAATTTGATTAAGATGATTAAACAATTTTCAATATGTTCTTGTTCAGGTTAAAGCAAGATATGTCATCCTTATACCATAACTTAAGGATCATACATAGACATCTAGGGCTTATTTCTGCCTAAGGTCAAATAGATTCATTTAGCCTTTGTCAGTGCCTAGAGTCTAAAAGCATTAAGTTTGGAACAATTGAAAATTATACGAGACTTAAATCATAACTGAATAAGGAAATTGATTTAATATTACCCAAGAAATAAATAGAGGTTCTGTAATATCCCGCTTAAGCGAGACATTTAACAGTGTTGCAGGAATTAAACGTATTGGAGTGGCAAAGTTGTAAATAAAGAGACAAGGACTAAAATGGATAAATATGAGTTTTCTCATAATTATCACATAATTTCTTCTCTCTAAAAATCTGAAATCCCTCCTCCCTCTCTCTAGATTTTCGCCCCTCACCAAACTTCACCCTTAATCCATCAATTCTTCCCTAAACACTTGTGATTTAAGCAATCAAAGTCTTGGGAAAACTTGGAACAAGATAAGCTAAGGAAAAACCAAGGAAAAGAGGATTTCACAAGTGGAAGCTCAAGGTTTGGAGCTTAGCCAGCCTAATACCAGTTATAGGTGAGCTCATCTTGGGTTTTAGAACCCTCCTAGAGAGAATTTCATGTGTTTTATAACTTAAGTAAATTTATAGAGTTTTACCCTAATTCCTTGCTTGCTAAATCCTTGCTTATATATGTTTTAAATTGTTATTTTATGAAGGAAAATCATTCCTAGCATGATTAGGAAGCTTGGGTATCTTTGAATGGGCAAAAATGGTGGAAAAATGCATTTTTATACATGACTGGTGCTGTCATGGTCGCTACAGCGACCAGTCGTCGCTTGTAGCGACCAGGCAGGATTTCTCCCTGCCTACTGGCGCTTGTAGCGACCAGCCTGGCGCTTGTAGCGACCAGCTTGGCGCTTGTAGCGACCAAGCCAGGACAGCACAACCTAGTTGAGCTGTTCTGGGGGTTCTGGTGCGCGCGGGCATGGCTTTTTGCAAATGTTTTCTCCTAATACATTTTAGAAACATAAACCACCATTTTAGTTCATCCTAAAAGCTTCCATTGGTTGAGAAAATTATATGAGCAAAGATTATGCAAGGCTTGGAAATGTAGGGATTGAGGTTTAATGAATAGGTAAAATCTTATAGCGGCATATGACAACGATATGCCGAATCCCTTGATAGGAAAGCAAGAGTTAATAGCTTGAGACTCAAGTTTATAGATGTATTCACAATAGGATACAAAGTAACAGAAATGTTTTACCAATCATAGTTCCACTTAAGTTTATAGTGTTGGTTCTCCAACAATTTAATAGGTGGCCTATGAGAACGATAGGCCAAGGATCATAGGTTACAGGTTGTACGTTATATGATTATTATTATTATATGATTAAAGTTAAAGAATTATATATCAAAGATAATGGCGTGCTCGCACGTTTCACAGTCATAGGGCGTGTTCATCAGACTCCGGGATTCGCCGGATGGGACTTCTCCGAGAGGGTTGTCCACACGTTTCATAGGGAGTCCGGTGTTAGCCTGATTGATAGGAATTTCACCGAGTCATAGGGAGATGTACTTCGGGGTTACTCCACCCGGATGCACTCCGTAAAATGAACTCAGATTAATTGTTTGTTCAACGCTAACAGCTAACATAAATCACTTTATATGCTTTATGTTATACAGTTATAGTTAAAGTTATAGTTACAGGAAGTTTTACAGTTACAGGCAGGTTATAGTTAAAGTTATAGGCAGGTTTACAAGACTTGGCGATTCTAGAATTCCCCTAAATTGCCAAGGTAGGCATGACGACCCTAGGTTCCCTGTGGTTGCCAACAGTAGGTTGGGTAGAGCTCACTGAGACATTATGTCTCATCCCATTCCTTCTGGTGCAGGTTCACAGGCAGGATCACAGGCAGCACACAACAAGGGTAAGGAGAAGGCTACGGACTGATCGTGCTGAATGTTATGTGTTTATAGTTTGACTGGTTTATATGTTGTTGTATATTGATGTACATGTATCAAAAAGGATTTGTATAAACTTTGGATTGTAATATTACAATGTGATGTAATATTTTTAACGAACTTTTATATTTTAAATTAATGTATCCAGTATGAAATTTTAATACTCGTATAAGATCCTAGGCAATCTTATTATGGGTGTTACAGGTTCATCTTAAAATCCTAATCATAGAGTGCTTAGTTGCCCATGTCAACAAAAGACATAACCAAGAAGGAAAATACAAACTTACTCTAGAAACAAAGAGATGTTGGAAGCCCCTTGGTGCTCTTTTATGCTTGCCTAGAACTTGCACCACTAAGTTTCTGAATGAATAAAAGTGTGTGCAAGCGTCTTTATTTATAGTCAAGTTTCCATCTGGGTTACTGGGCTTTTTTCATTGATCTAGCTTGAAAACAAGCAAATAGGATATTTTCCCGGAACCATTCTCCTGGGCTCATGGGGTAGGAAAATTTTTCCCTATGGCACTGCCATACACCTAGGGGAACATGTGGGCGCATGGCCTAGTTAAATGTGCGGACAATATAGTTTTTCTTCGTTCTTTAGGTGATCTTCTTCCATGTTTTCATCTTGGAACATTATTTTCTCATTGTATTGTCTTAAAAAACCTTCTTAAGCTCCATGGATCTTCATTTTATTGCCATCATAACTCCATGTGATGTCTTGATTTTCCAAATTACATGATTTCTCACTAAAATGACTCAAAACACCTACAGAGTTGCTGGTTTTTGGAAGAAATGGAATTGCAAGGACTCAAATGAAAACAATACAAAATTTCCCTTAAACCATAAGCAACTCCTATAAAACATCTCTAAAATGACCTCATACCCTACTAAATTGACTCAAAAATATAGCTAAAATATCATCAAATATCCTATCGTCACATAAAATGTGAAGTTACCTTAAAGAACTGGCGCAAAGTTAATAGAGTAAGAGAATATGACATTGTCTGTTTATACAGATTCACAACTGATATCTAGACCACTCCACCCCTGACAGAATGATTTGGCTTCCCTCGAGAAGGACTTAATCCATTAACCAGGTATTCATTTCTCTTTCTCTCCATGCACTATGTGAATTGATACTTGACCTCTCCAAGCTAAGTATTCTTTAACAAGCTCTCCAAGCCGTGTGAGTATTCATAATTTTCCTCTCCAGGATAAATATACTTCAACAACCTCTCTAGACCTTATGAATATTCTTCTTGAAGCCTCTCCAAGCCAACATTACTATACATCCTTTCTAGTATTATCAATAGATCATGCTCCCTTATTTGGTGAAAACCTAAGTGTTTAGTTGTGTTAACAAAAGGTTGTTGCTACAAATAGGAAAAGTACATGAATTAGTTTGTATCTAAGTGATACAAAGTCAAGTTGGAAGTTAACTCTCTTCGAGATGATATTACAATTCATTCCTATCAATTCAAGTTTTTAACGACAACTTCATTGGTTTATATCAAGATCCAATAACTCTTACTTGGCAGGATATACAATGGAATTTTAGAGTTCATGACTTTTCAGAATATATCAGTGATTTAATATTGCCTTTTTCCTCTCTCTCTCTCTCTCTCTCTCTCTCTCTCTCTCTCTCTCTCTCTCTCTCTCTCTCTCTCTCTCTCTCTCTCTCTCTCTCTCTCTCTCTCTCTCTCTCTCTCTCTCTCTCTCTCTCATGGTTGTTCCATAAAACTATCACATGGTTTCATTTTCCAAATGATATTTGATTGTCCCTGGTATTCTTCTTATTCTTTTTATATACTATCAGATTGTTTCTAAGAGCCATTTCCAGGGCCGGTCCTAGGCATAGGCCAGGGGTGCGACGACCTAGGGCACAACCATGTAGGGCTCCAAAATTTTGTTTTGTAAGTAGGGGGTCTATATAGTAAAGCTTCATTTTATAGGGGTGCATATAGTAAAACGTATAAAAAGGCCTCAACATATTTAAGCCCAACATCTCTTTTTTTTTTTTGCAAAACTACTTCAAAAGGCCTCAACCCCTAACAGACTTAAGTTCAACTGACCTTCAATTTTGTTTTTGGAATTTCTTTTTCCACCCTACTCACTTCTCAAACGCCTTCAAATTGATCGTTTTTTTTTGTTTGGATTTTATAATTCGAAGTTTATTTGTTGTATTTTGGATTTTATAATATGAATTGTGATTAACTAGTTTTTTCGAAACAGTGATATAAACTATTAAAATGACATAAATGAAAATGATAATTTAAACATACATAATACAGATTGTCAAGAATTGAACGCATTTTATCATTTGATCAAGAATTCATAGTACATTTAAATTAACATAATATTTATTATAGCAAATTATTTGATCAAGAATCAACTTTTTTTTTATTGTTGTGTATATGACAATTACTTTTGTGAAAAATAGATTTGAGGAATTGAAAACATTCGAAATGATTTTGCATCTCAAAATGCTTGAAAAAACCAAAATATTATGACTTCACAATAAAAGTGAAGCTTTTTTTTTGTTGATATTTTGTAAAACAATTGTATATTCTCAATGGTGATCTATATATCCTAGTTTTATTATGGTTAGTTTTTTTTTGATATGTTTGATATGTCTGCATATTGTTTTACTTAACTTTGTTGGGTTTGGTTTGACCCCTCAATTTTTTTTTGTTATTTTTTTTATGTCAGCATAGTTGGGATTTCAAAACATTTTATTATGGTAACTTAAGGTACTAACATAATTGAGAAGTCAACCGTCATAATTAATGTGTTTCACATTCATGGTTTATTAGGAAAAAAATTATGAAGTATTATTTAAGGGGTCCTTTCTCAAACTTGACCTAAGACCCATTAAATGATAGGAACGGTCCCGATCATTACATGGTGTTGGTCGATTCTTGACTCACTCACGTCTCAGACTTCTTGGTCATTCATTTGATATGATCGACACATTTTTTCAGTTTGAATAGTTTTGCTCTTAAAAACATTGAAGAAACAATATGTTGAGAAGAAAGATTATACCAGTTATGCAAAACAATAGTTATAGATTCCAACGAATATTATTTTTAAATTGTTGTTTCAAAGCTTGTCTTCCGTGAATTCTTGTATTGAAATCTTGAAGAACTTTTGTCTCTTTTGCAATACACTAGGTTCAGAGAATTTGACATTGAAGAACTTAGAGATTCTGGCTTGAGTTCATGTGACAGATTATTAAGTTAATGGACTTGACTTGATGCTTTGACTATTATTGATCACATGTTGATGATGTTGGTCCTTGTAAAGATGGTTGAAATGTTGAATGGATGTTTTGAACTTGATCCATATGGAATGATTTGAACAGTAATCCATATTGATTTCTTGATCAGCAACCCAAACAAACTATCTTGAACATTGATCCAGACCAAATGCTTTGCTTCTAGAAGATTATTTTCCTTTGCTTCACTTCAGGAAAAGTTGCTTGCTTTTGGGTAGTCCAAATGATTGACTTTATGCTCGATGGTCTTTGACCAAAAAATAGAGAGTTCTTCTTAGTTTCCAAAGCTTCTTTCTTGTTCCTAGAACTAAGTGATTATATGATTTTAAAGGTGAGAACATACAAAAAATGGGGGTTTGAATTTTGTATATTTAAAAAAAAAATGCATTCTCTTTGGCAAAGTCAAGTAGTTAAAAATTGATTCAATGATAAGGAGTTAAATGATAGAAAGAAGGACATCAAGATTTTATATCGGTTCACCCCACATTCTGGTAGTTGTGTCTAGTGCCTTCAAATTAGAAGGATTTTTACTATATTCCAAACCAATTACAAGCACTAAGGTATATCCTTTTCTACTTAACAATACCTTAGATTTCCCACTACAAAGACTTCTGACTAACCTATTATTTTTTTTCTTTCTTTCCAAAGATTATGGCTACAATTTAACCATTTAAGGAGTTACTACAACAATGATATAAACTCTCACAGAGAGGCTAATCATTTTATAGCTTAAACAAGTATTTGATCTTTTAATGTAAATATATCACTTGTGTATTTCTTTCTAACTTAGAAAAATGCTTTTCTCTAAAAATATGTGATATTTTCTGAGTATTTATTGTGCACTTCTTGAGTATGAATATTTCTTTTGTTTAGTTTGGTTCTTTGCTGAGTGTTGGAGTGCTCCTTATATTCCAAGGATGATTGGACCATTTTCTAAAATTGATTTGAACGTTGCAAAGTATATCCCTTGGAATAAGAGTCATTGCATTGACTTGTACTATCGTTTAAGATCAATTGTTTCAATTTGGGTCTTGTTGCTAGAAAACTATCTTCACAATCTTTTACTATTTGTTGTGCATAACTTTCAATATATGTTGAAGTTGTCACCAAGATCTTGTACAATTTGCAGAGGCTGTGGCACATCACTTGTACTATTGTACCTTGTGTACTTTTTCTAATTGTCTCTTCATTTGATTTCAAACTTTTGGTGGGAAAGTCATAAGAGAACATATTTTTTCATCAAAAAATAAGCTTTAAAGAATCAGAGACGTGATCATTAGACAATAAGCTTTCATGACATCAAAGTCTTGGTCATCATACAATAAACTTTTTCTCGTTGATCTTGTATCAGAGGATAATGAATGGTTGACTTTGTGTAGCATTGACTAGAGGCATAGCCTTAATGATTCTATGTAGGCATTACGAAAATACGAACAAATGATTATTTTTACTGGAGGTAGAGCCTTAACGATTGTTTGTTGGTAGTACGAGTAGACGCTTATTCAATTTGGGCAATATGAACATATGATTCTTTTTATCAATCGTTTCACTCTCCCATTCTAAGCATATATTCACACGCTTTTCAGAAGAAAAAAATTCTTAGAATGATTCAATTGACTTTCTACGCATGAAACAAATGTTAAAGGATAAAATTGTTCTCTTATATTTTGTTATCATCAAAACCACAATCAGAGAGGACTGCAGATAACATCTACAAATTTTTGGGGAATACTGTTGTAGGTGATGTTGCATCAATTAAGTCTGATAAAGATGCAACCAAACTCTGACACATGTGTATGGGTCACCGTAGTGTGCGTGAGATAATAGGAATCTATTGAAATGTGTTCTCAAATGTAAAATAGATTTGTGCAAGTATTGTATACCATGGAAACAATGTCGTTTTAGTTTAAGCCCGAGAAACACAAAATTGAGATGATCCTAGACTATGTGCAGTTGTGAGTGTCATTTATTTGAAAAATAATCAAGTGTATCATGTTACAACCAAGTATATTGATGTGAGTTTTTACAAGCTTAGAGACTTACTTGCATATAAACATATATTACTTGAAAAAGGCTCATACTTCAAAGAATGTGTCTGGTATGTTGATCAAGCCAATCACATGTGACAAATCCATCGTGTTAATAAGGAGTTGTACCCCTAGTTATTTATTTACATCCCTACTTTGTTTTTTTATCTTTTGTAACTTACACATGTTTCAAAAATACAAAACAAGACCAAACATTGTATTTAACATCAAAATATTGATGTCCAATAATCATTTTGTCCTTTTTGTTATCTAAGTACATATTTTGAATCATATACAAAGAAGGAAGCTCGGTTGTCCTATATATTAAGAGTTACATCATATAAAAGGCTCAAAGCTTTCTCTTCGTACACTTGAAATCTGAGGTGAGAGTACCAATAAAATTTGGCTTTGAAAAATTGTTGACCCTCAATTTCTCATTATTAGAGTAAATGTATTAGTCATAAGCATAAGATATTTCTGTTAGATAATTAGGAAGTAGTTAGAAAGTTAACTCAAGCTGTTAGGAGTTAACTAGCCTTCCAAATACACTAGTTAGACCAAAAAGGATGGTTAAGCCTATGTATAAATTACATAATGTACCACTTTACTCATGAAGCAAATATACAACCTATTTTGACTTTGAACATTTAAGATGAGTTTGTTATTGAATTTACAAATTACAATACTATTCTTTTAAAATGCATTTTTTTTTTGTTTTCCTATAAACTACAATATCTAATCAACCCAGTGATAATGATAGGTAAATCAATTTAATTAATATAATAAAAAGAAAAGATACAAAGAAGTGATGATTCTATTATTTACAAATTGAAAACTAATTAATTATTGATATACATCATCTGTCTGTCATTTACAATGTCAAGCAGAAAAGGAAACTCAAAGCAGTATCCACAACTTTGCATAGTAGTCATCAAGCTACTACTCCTCAAGCTTCTCTACCTCTTCAACCATTATATAAACAGTGTTAATTAAGCCTCTAGTGCCAAATGAAAGAATATTTTCCATGCCTGAATCAAAAGGAACAAAAAAAAAAACATCAAACACAATTGCAAACACAAGCTTATAACAAATCTGCAAGCAGTAAGAATAGAGATCAGTAAATATATCAGGCAAATCTTTTATATTATCTTGATGATCACGTATATGATGTAATAGTTATTTTCAGTAACCTATTATACATTACAGTAAAAGTGGTGCTGTTTATGAAATTTTGTTCCCTTGATCTACTTAATGAAAATTGAGGTCAACAATTTTGGAACTGTTTGAGTTGACTTATTTGAGCTTATCTACCGGCATAAATACTTCTGGAACTGGTTGGAAGAGCCTAAAAAACAACTTATGACGTGTCCATAAACTGTTTTCAGTTCATTCTCATAAGCTCTCCAGTCTCCAGAATAGCTTACGAAAACTGTATAGCTTGTATGAAACAGTGACTTTATTTTTATCTTTTTTTATAAAGTAGCTTATGGATAAGCACTTATACAAATGCTTTGTTAAATTCTTAATCCAAACAAAGGCCTAACTAGGTTAACTTCATACTCAATTATTCTACTAGATGCCAACAGATCTTAACTCATGACAATTTATAGATCAGAAATGGATAAATTACCTTCAATCAAATTCATCTTCATTTTCTTCAAGATGTTCCTGAAAGATTGCCTTCAATCAAACTAATCTTCATTTTCTTCAAGATGTTCCTCATTTTCAGGCCTTTTGTCGCTATTTACAAGCATGAGCTGAGCCCCCATGTTTAAGTGCTCTTTTCTATTATTTACAATCTCATGCTGAGTATTTGATTTGAGATTGTCATTGTTATTTACAAAGCCAATAGTTTCTGATGGCATCACATGATTATCCCACTCAGTTCCTTCTATGTGATTTTCATGTTCAGTAATAACTTCACCACCATAATTATTCACGCACTCGGGAGATTCCGAAACACTCCTAGGTGAGATCCTGCCATTTCCATACGGCTCAGAACCGTGATGTAACACTTGTTCATTTATCTTTCTGTCCAAAGCAGGAGCCCTGTAAAACAGCCATATTTTTTAATTACATAAATAAGCAAATTTATATCAATGCATGTATGACTGTTTGTATATTGTATCTATGTTTGGAGGTAAAATTCAAGAATATCAAATAGGAAAGAAGCCAAAGAATTATCTTCATCAAATAAGGTAACCAACCCAATCAATTTTGGAATCACCTAGCCTTCAAAAAATGAGGTGTTGTTATTAAATAAAGGTTTAATTATTCATTTAGTCACTACAATATAGCGAACTTTGATTTTGGTCCATGTAAAAAAAATTGTTTTTATCCCTGCAGCATTAGAAACCATCTTTCTTGGTCTTTGAAGTTAGTCTTCTGTTAAAAAATGTTGATGTGGCAAACGAAGGTTGATAGTAAAAAAAAAGAAAAAAATTACAGGGACTAAAACTAAATTTCACTGTATTCGCAGGGGCTAAATGAATAATTAAACCATTAATAAAATATTTAGAGCAATGCACAAGACCTAAGTCTTTTGATCTATTTAATCTAATTACTTAATCAATTTGCCATTTGCCATCACACCTTGTTTGTTGTAATTTTGGGGCCTGCATATAGTTGAAAATTGGAACCAAGTCTTTTGGTCTAGCTTCAATCATGCAAGTTGGAATCCTTTCAATCTCGAATTCTCCTCCTGAAGCGGCTTCTTCATCCATTATGGTAGACTCTTTCAGCATTGAATTGAAATATATCTGTTTTGAAACAGAATTATGTATTTCAATATCACAAACTAAAGGGTGTAACAATAAGCACTAAATACACAATTTCCAATTATAATATATATACCTCTGGCTTCGCCCACAAAGGAATCTGAGTTTGATGCATTTGTAGTTCAGCTTCTGAAATATACAAATGATGCTCTTCTTTGAGACATGGATTCACTTTTGTGACACCGTTTCTCATTTTCGGGCTAATGATGTCCTCCTCTACAACTTCAGGATATATCTTGTTGCTGTCTGCAATTCCATTTTCGCCATATATATCAACATTATCTTCTCGCTCTCTACGACTATGACTGTGACATATATTCCATTTATGCATGGCCTCAACTACTAATCTTGCTTCGGCCTGTGGAGTGGATTCATAAGCAGGGGATAATCCAGAAACAGCATCTGAATCTTGACCAGTTATTGTCCGAAGAGCATACTGTATCATCGACCCACTAGGTGAAAAGACCAACAAGTGATGATTTGCCTTAGAATTGTTCCCTTCACCGTAGACAGCTCCACTTCCTTTACAGTTACGGAAAGACGAAGCAATAGCACCAGAAAGGGGACTCTTCCTACCAGTTGCAGCTGCAGCAGCACCACTGACAGTGCCTCTCCAACCATTACTTCCATTCCTAATTCTGCTTACTACAGAAAGTGTGATCGGAGGGCCGCCTACATACAGGCTCTGCTGTTTAGGCATTTGCACAGCCGACATAGAAGCCCGGCGGACTGATTGATTAGTCGCAGTGCTTAATCCATTAGTTTTTGTATTAAAATTATCATCATTAGACTGAATATTTACATATCCTCCTTGAGGATTTATGGCAAAGAGATGGCTAGTGCCTCTAGAAGAACTAATCATAATCCACTTGCTGTCGTCACTGAAGCTGATATCTTGTATAACCTGAGAAGTCGAACATTGATTGATAAAGGTCTCAGCTTCTTGTAAACAAATTGCAAAAAGAATGATTATATAGCAAATCAAACGATAAGTGAGAATGAATATGCACTCACCGCATTTGTAAAACCACGTTGCAGCCTGTATAAATGAACGTGGGAAGGATCAGCATCAGATGCTGACGAATTCTCACGCAGAGGCATTATCTTAAAAACATTTATGTTATGACCCTGAACAGAAGCGGTCACTAATATGGTACCACTAGGATCAAAGCATAAGGCTGAAATTGGACTTTTGTGGGCCCGGAATTGGGCAACAACGTTTTTAGTGACAATATCTTTAACAATGACCTGAAATATAACAATAGCAAAGTTATCTTCACATAAAATATTAGTATGAAATGCAAAAATACCAGTTGACTTATTAAAGAAATATAGTATCATTATCAGACCAAAATTAAAAACTAAAATAAAATAAAATTGATGATCCTCATAACCTATGAAAAAACAAAAAGTAAGTGTTAAATTGTGACAAACTATTATGTCCAGAAAGAGATTGTCATGTTCAAAACAAGATTTGAACCAAAATTATAGTAACAACATAGATATATTTTTATGCACTATCCCAATTCTTAAACCAGCCAATCATGACTAAATTATCATATATACGTCTCGAGTTAAAATAATATTCAAGTGCGATATATACAATTGCATTTATAAATTAACACAATAAAAAAAAAGAATAGTATTTACCATTCCAATGTTATCTAAATCTGCTGAATGGCCATTAATGCTCCCGTTGACCTTTGATCCAGAATTTACAGATTGTACTGAACCATTGTTATCAGAGCAATATCTGGAAAGTTTCTTATATCCCATATCTCCAAGAGTCACAATCCCAGTAGCAAGATGCTTGCTTGACTCTTTGGCATAGTGTGCAATCAAGCTACTATTTGAAGAAAAACCAGGAAAGCTTGCAGAAGGCGTCAAATGCTGCGGACTGACATGGCTAGAAGTGGAGACTGCAACTGGACTTCCACTATAAGCCAGCCATCTTGGACCCACCGCAAGTGGTCCATAGCCTATGCCTCCAGAACCAGGACAACTCATGACTATTGGATTGGTAAGTAAAGTATATTCCCTTTCTAATGTGGTAGCATTAAAACAATGTATCTACAAAATAACAACAACTCCAATCAACATTTCAAAAACAAAGATAGTAAAAACGAGGTTTAATTACTCCGTAGACCCCATAACTAAATATTGTAAATGGTTCCCTGGATAATATTTAAATAATTTCAATCAGGTCCCTAAACTTTTAAATAATTTGTATTTGGGTTAATTATAAATTATTTAAAAATTTTGAGGCCCAACTAAAAACTTTAGTTTAAGGACTTAATGACTAACACAATCAGGGATCCAAATAGAGATTTTTTTTTAGTTCAGGTACCTATTTAAAATCTTCAAATAGTTTAGGGACCTACAGAGTAATTAATCCTAAAAATGACAGGCAAAGATATTAGACAGCATACCTGAGTGGATTGAGAAACAGCAACTATTCGAGAACTGCACCGTACAGAATAAACAACAGATCTAAACTTCATTACATGAACATATGAATGAGATTTCATAGAATAAAACTGAACCGTAGTTGGCATGTAGTTGCCATTCATTTGATCATGGGAGTTTGAAGCGGTTCCATTGGGAGGACCAGTCAACCCATCCTTAATATTGCTTCCTCCTCCGAAGAATCCATCGGCACAAACTACCAACAAAGGGCGGCTGCTTGCAAACTTGTCTTCTGATTTTTTTGATGCAATTGGATTTGGAACCATTTGCATGAAAGAAACAGGGCCGTCGTGTTTGGAAATCATGTCCCGGACATTATTTGATTCATCAACACGCCAAACCTGGAAGCCAGACCGATAGCCTAGAAGAAGTACTTGTTGAACGATATCGCCCTCCCCCTCCAACTTATCAAAACCAGCCCAAATTACCTATACAAGTTGAGCGTCGAAATGAGTCGTCACTCCAAACAACAAATTGAAAAATATTGAAGAAAAGGAAGTAAATCACTGTCACATACAAAAGTCTATTAACTCCATTAACATGAAAAATAAACATAAAAGCACCTCATTCTTGCAAATGATTGTGACATTCAACATTTAGCTTCACATCAATAAAATGCATAACATCAAAATAACACATGCAATTTCCTTAATGCCTCATTATTCATATGAATTCCTAAAAGGTTCATGATCAAAGGATGTTTGTGACCAAAACATAGAAAAGCATTTGTTTCAAATACTTAACACAGTTAACATGCATACCAAGAAATATATAGAGCTCAGCACATCAATACCCATTCAAATGGCTCAAAAGACAAAAAAAATCCAAATATTTAATACATCACATTAGGCCGTGTGATGTGCCCCTACTTGCATCGAACAAACATTTATTTTTCCTCAATAGAAAGATGCTCAAACACAAATATGCTGATGTAACTATCCAACATAAACAGAATCTTAATTGACAGCTGAAAACTAATGTAACATCAAACAATCACACAAAGCTTGACAAGCGGCACATATAGTAGCAAAATCATAAATATAAAACTAAAAATGTACCACAAACAACCACCCAGTTCCATGATTTTAAAGCCGGTTGAGACACCTGAATATCCATATTGCCAGAATGCATACTTTCTTAAATACAACCTACATTGAAAAACTAGCCACTAGGCATGCTCAAAAAATTCACAAAATGGCAGCTATAAACTCCGCCAGAAAGTGCACTCCACAAGCGTACCCTTCCCCGAAAGAAATTGCACATAATATAGCTCAAACTTCACTAAAAATAAATGCACCACGCCTTCTCAATTCACTTCTCAATTCAAAACTTACATGGAACATATTCAAGCAAAGAAATTAGAATAAGATAACCAATTACTAAAAGAACTGAAAATCAAAAACACTCATCATGCGTAAAATACTAAATATGAAATGAACAAACAAAGTAACAATAACTACACAGAATTTGCCTTCTACCACCTATCCTCTACAATTAGAAGAATCCTAATCGGAGCATCCAGATAAGTAATCAGATTTTTCCATAAAAGCAATCATGAAATTATATCTAACCAAAAATAAACACCCTATAAATGTAAAAAAAATTTAAAAATCATTAAAATCTAAACCAATACACACCATAAGTTTACAATGATAACCATGAAAGTTATTATCTTAATATCTCCTAAAATCATATAAAATCTACTCTCACACACCTGATCATGATCAGCAGCATCATCCCTATCCACAATCGATGAAGCAACCGATGCAGCAGAGCGCGCGACAGTAGAAGCACCGGATGAAACAATCCTCAAGTAACTCGAGATAGCACGAAACGAGGTAGGTAAGAAACCATTGGTTCTTCCACCACCACCACCAACAACTCCAACACCAACACCACCTTGTTGAAGAAGCTGTTGTTTTTGTCCATCATTCCTCATCCCCATCACCCAAACAAACCAAAATATCACCAAACCACAACACAAATTTCAATGATTCTTCAAATTCACCTTCAAATTCAATCATAACCCCCCAAAATTATCTTCCCTTTCAATCCACCACCACAATTTCACCCTCTTCCACCATCAACAACAACCACCACAAAAAGTTTCCAAATTTCAATCACAAATTCTTTCCCTTCACCCTAAAGTTTCCAAATTTCAATCACCACCACAAAAATCACAACAAACCCAGATCAAATTTCTTCCTTTTTTTTCCCAATTTTTGTTTGGAACCACAAACAAACAAAAAAAACCACCAAACGACAAAAAAGGGGGATTTTTTTTTTTCCAATTTTCTTCAATCAATCAACAACCAATATATTTTTTTTCCTTCGCGTTTTTCTCTAAAATATAAACAATAATTTGATACTAATGATCACAAATTAAACAACAATGATTAAACTAATCACAAAAAAATCAAAAACCAATAAAAATGAAACTTTATGATATAAAAACGTATGTACGATGAAGAAATGAAACAATCGAGAGGATTGAGGAAATGGGTCGAAGCCAAAAATCGCCGGAGAAACAGGTAGAAGAAGATCCGAGGAGAGAGAAAAGGTTAGAGAGAGAAAAAAGAGATTAGAATTGGTAAATGGATAACGAAGGAAAATAATAAGAGTCTTCGTTTACGTCTCAAAAACTATTTTTCAAGTTTCTTTTTTTTTAAAAAAAAATTAATGTTACGGTGTTTTTTTGTTTTGTTTTTGTTAATGTTGTTGTGTGTTGTGTTGGAATAAAAAATTTCAATGTTGTTGTTGTTGTTTCTGTTTCTTCCAGTTCAACTCAACCTAAAACTAACCTTGTTGTTCTTTTCTCTCTCTCTCTCTGACACGTTTTGTCCTTTATCATTTTCTTCTTTTTCATTTTACCACTTTTATTGGTTTAATAAATAATTAGGGATTAATAAATGGTCAATAATGAATTATAAATTAATTAATGTGATTAAATGAATGTTGTTTGATAAAAAGTGGGTGGAGTTTATTTTATTGGTCTCTGTTACCATCGTGGTTTACAACTCGCGAAGTAGCTAGTTATGGAACAACAATGATGACATATGAGCATCATTGTTTGGTTTTTTCATGTTGGAAATCAAAACTAACAGAACTCAACCTCTGTTAATTTGAGTCTTGATTTTAAGTTATATTTAAAAAGGCTACAAAATTTGTATGAAAAATATTTTTTGTAGGTTTTATAAATTAAATAAGTTTTTTAATTTTTTAAAAATGTCAATTCAATTGAGCATAATCACTTTTAGAGCAATGAATGGTATGTTTGTGAGGGAGTTTTGGAGGGGGGAATTTTGGAAGTTAAGTCTACATTCTAAGACATATTTGACATTTTAAAAAATTCATAAAATATAATAAGTGATAGTATAATACTTTAATCACAATTAATTGAATTTAAAAATATTTTATATTGTCCTTCATTTAATAGAGAAAAGTAAATCTTCTCCTCCACCTTCAAAATCCTTCATCCAAATTGTCTGGGTTGTTAAAAGTTTAACCAACTGTTTCTTACATTTTTCATAAGGGAAATGTTAACGAGTGCCCCCGTTAAGGAAAGTAGCAAGTATTTATGAAAATGTGTGTAATTAATACATTGGAAATTAAAATAGTTGATTTTTAAAAAAAAAATTGCTTATTTTAGAATGTTTAAAGAGTGTTCCGAGAGCACTCGTTAACAAGACCCTTTTCATAATTAAAATGTTCTTTTGTGGGAGTCATGATTGCTTAAAATCAAGGACAATTACTTATATAAGCAATTGTTGCTTAACAATAAAAAAAAATTAAATTATCAAATCATAACTAAGAATGAATCATCTCATACATGGTTTTAACATAAAATGTTAAAAGTGCGATCCATCTTCAAACCCACTTCATTCGAAAGGGAGTTGCTTGAAATTGTAGCATTGAAGATGTTCTTACAAGACAAATTAAAGAAGATGTTTTTCATTAGGATGTGAAATTTTAAAAGTTATGACTATTGTGATATTTAATATAAACTTCTTATTCTTAAGGTTGAAATTCTTTTTATGAAGATACTGAATATTTAAGTTTTTGTTTACTTTAGATTGATCTTACAAATGAAAAACAGTAAACATTTGACCTAATGGGTGTTTACTTAAAAAATAATAAGAACAATGGACGCAATATAGTTGAAATTAGGCAAACATGGGTGGTTTTGTCATTATAAAATTGAATGAAACTCGTGACTTGTGGCACGGATCAACTACTATATATGAGTTGTGTATGACTTTGCATAGCTAATTTACAAAGCAACAAATTTTCAACTATGCTATCAACATTTTCAATACCTAGCTAGTTCTTCTTTTCTGCCCCTTTTTCTTCCTTGATTAAGCCATGAATGAGAAAGGAAGTTAATGTTACCAAAAATGGTTGAGTAAAAAATCTCCAGCATGTATTTTATGTTATTATGGCAGCATTGTTACAGCATGTTTCCCCTAAAAAATAATGATTATCTAAACCTAGTTATTTCTTAATAAATATTGTAATTCCTTGCGTACTTTAATAGCTTAAAGTATCATTTCCTTCTACACAAGAAAGGTGGGGGACCAAAAAATTTAGGCCACCCAATTAGGGGAATAGGACATAACGTGTAAATTATTGGAGAATACTACTAATCTCCAACAAACTCATCCGTTTCACAGCTTGTGTGTATGATACAAATGCCAAGTCTAAACAAAAACAGACCTCTCAATATTTGGAATCCTAACTTTTTCGACTTTCATATGATATATACGTAGATATATATATTTCCATCACGAGCCAAAATTAAAGCACAATCACATACAAACAAAAAAAGACAATCATATATACTACAGGTTACTTTTCGTTATAAAAATGCTTTGTGATACAATTAAATTCATTTTAAATTTGTGATACAATTAAATTCATTTTAAATTAAAAAAATATATGAGTTTTTTTTTTATAAATTGGATGAGTAATTTGGTGAGCGTGGATAATTTAATTTGAAATTACTTTATAGTATATAATTTTGTATTTTTCTATTAATACTAAATAACATTGTAATATTTTTTGAATGGGAGTTGTATATGCATAGTAAAAAAACTAACATGTGGTTGGTCCAAGTGCCGCTAGGCTTGCACAACTTAAACATGTATCATGAGTTCAATTTAAAAAAAAAAAAAACTTAATCTTGTGTTCAGATTTTTCAACGGAGATTAGTCACTATTAGGAGTGAAAATAAGATGGACCAAATTAGGTTTCACAAGATCTAAGTCTGACTTAGTTAAAATTCAAGGTAGAACATTTTTAAAAGTCTGATATGACTTCTTAGTCTACTTAGAAGTTATGTATATTAATGTTTTTAAATAACTATTAGCGTTAAGATGGACACTAACGTGTCTCTTTTTCTGTTGTACGATAAAATGGTAAAAAATAAATAGACTAACAAGTCATATTAGACTTGTTAGATTTTGAAAGTCTAGTATGACTTGTTAGCCTACTTTAAAATATATTCATATTAAGTTATTCATATTTAGTCTAGGATTAAATATAATCTTAAATATTTATGTAAGATTGTGTTGTTATGATATTTGCTGGATACACGCCTTAAAGGGTTCAAACATCTTTAAGGTATATCCTTGACTCCCAAGTATCGGCAATAGTTTGCTGAAGACCGTGTTATTTTGTATGCTAATAAAGAGCGACCAAATCTCCTTTCACACAAAAAGAAAGAAAAAAGAAAAAAAACAAATTCAATTTTATCTCTCATAAATTGTTTGCGAACCAATCTAATTCCTGATAATTATTTTTTTGAATAATTCCTGATATTTGTATATGGTGGATAAATTAGTCCTACACTAAATTTTGACTCGTGTTTAACTTTTTTGTTGCTATTGTGTTGGGTTAAAATGATGACATGTTTGTTCCTAAGAGCATCTATAATGGTTGATGTTTTACCTATTTACATCAAACTAAATAGGTATTTCATTGTACTGTATATTTGCTTATGCCGTTACAATAATTGATTTTTAGTGAATTTACTATGTAAGTTGATTTTGACTAAAAGTGATTTAAAGATAAAACAAATTGTATTTGAAATTAGTTAGAACACTTATGGTTGATATTTTTGAATTTTAAAAGAAGAAAACATAGGAGGAACTAATTTTCTGGTGACATTAGTATTTTACTTTCAATTCACTTTTAATTATAATCAATTTTACAAAATCAATTCACTCAAATTCAATTATTATCATCTCCAAACCAAACATACACAAGGAAACATAAATGCTGGCTTGGAGTACAAGAAAGGAATATAGTTGCCAACTTTAATTTTGCCTTTTGTTATTGTTTTTTAATTTCCCCAAGTTTCAGAAGAGTTATGAGTAAGACGCAAACAGACATGTCGACGGTATTACACTTCTCAGCCACGAAGTCATTCCGCAATAAATATCCAAGATATGCATTTTTGTTTAACATCTCCAAACTTCTTATTTTTCTTCAAAAATAATATAGAAAAGGATTGTGCTTCATTGACTTTCAGTTGGTGCTTTTGAATAATTTAATTTATTCTACCAAGTACTTTGCTAAAACCAAATTAATTAATACGCAAAAGCAATCATATTATAAACTTTAAAAGTTTTAGCTAAATTTATTTAGCCATATAGTGAACACTCACTTGAAAGACCCAGTCATTTCTAATGCATTTGATACCCAAAAATGAGATCAATTGTGTGTTTGGTATCGTGAACCGCGATTCTCATAAATTCACCGTAATATAAAACATGCACTTATGATGACTTCAGTACAGATGGATGTCTTTCCTTTCTAGGTAGCTTTTCCAAGCTCTTTTCTTCCATCCAAGACCAACGAACTCACAAGTCTTTTAGCACATGTTATGGGTTTCCTTTGCCATTGGAAATTGGCTTCCCTTGTTGGAAAGGTTTGCGAGAGATACACATCCAAGTAATTAGGATTTTTGACAATCCATTGGTTTCATAAAATATTTTACCACAAACTTCAGTTCTTTAATCAACTATGGAACTAATCTCCACTCACTCGGATGTTTAGGTCGCAACTTAAATGTCATTTACGAGGGCATATTTTAGATTGCGCCAATTGTAAGATCTTAATTAAATTGATTTATTCATAAAATAATTTTTAGTCCAAGTTTTTCAAGAGGCTTATTTGACAAAAAAAAAATGGGAAGTTAGATCATTAAAGTCTTTGTATACGTTCTAAAAAATATAAGCATACCTAATAAATTAATTTATGTAAATCTAAATAATATAATAACATTTGCAGTGTGAAAAAGAGACTTTCCAACATACTTTTTAAGACGCTCTTTTTTATTATTCAAAATTCACATAGGTTTCACCAAAGTGACTCATATGAATTTTAACAAATAATAAAAAAGAATGCGTTAAAAATGTATGATAAAGTGTGTTTTTCTAGCATTATTCATAATATTTTGGTCGTCACTACTACTACTATTAGGAATAATGCTAGAAAAACACAATTAAATAATATATAGCAAAGTTATGCAATTAAATAATATTTGGCATTGCTATATGAATTTGTCAATATTTCTTATAAAAAGGACCAAATTTTTTGACACTTTTGTTTCTTATAAAAAGGATCGGACGGAATATTAAATCTGAAAGGAAAAGTACTAACATGTCAAGGAACTTGGAGGGTCAGGTAACTTCTCAAGATTCAAGAATCAAGTTTTTTTTTAATATGCAAATGCAAATAAGTAAGAATAATGCAAACAATAAATTTGGTAGGACGTACATAAATTTCAACCAATAAAATGAGTGAGGTGGAAAGTGTGTGATAGAGAATGAGATGTAGCACTCCTCTAATAATTAGTTGTTAGGTTAATTAATATTTTTCTCCTTTGTTAAGGTTTGAAATCAAGTCTTCCAAATCCTTCAATATTTAGTTCAAACTAGCTGATATTAGGTCTAAAATCCTTGGTAGAGTTCAGTAAGTGGCAAACTAATGTAGTGGCTAATCAACTAGCTTGAATGGCTACATGTATCATTCAGGCTCCTGATATGGCATATGTTTGTTTCTCTCAACGACAAAAAACTACATGTAGCAATTGCATTCATTCTCTCAATAAAATTTATATATATGATTCAAAATATGAAACAACATTGAATTCCTCTTGCTGTCAAACAAAACTGTATTCTTTTATTTTGACAACCATGGAAATTCTAAAATCACTGAACTAGAACTTTTCTTAAATGAAAGTAGCGTCTTTTGAATTTTCAATGCACAAAAGGTAAACCTAATCCTCTCCAATACCTGACCATTTTCTATACAAAATTTGGCGATACTTAATCCATGCTCATGACCAACAAATTTTTCAAACTTGAGCACTTTGAGAGTAGATAGCAAACAATGAGGCACAATTGCAGAATTCAACATCATTCCATCATAATATATCACCTGGAGATCAGAAAGAGAAAAGTTTCTTATTGTTTGGTAACAACCAAATAAGACTTAATGGAAATTCTCAAAGATATAGCTTGAGACAATATTATGTTGTAATTTCATGCTTTTCTTTTTTTGTTATACTTTTACAATAAATAAAATTTTCAACTTAATCTTCTGTTTCTATCATTTTTATAGGAAGAACTAAAGAACACAATTACATTCAACCAATGTTTGAGATTTTTTGAAACCAAGAGACCTTAGCTTATATGTTAACGTATTTTTTAAATTTAGAAATTAACAATGACAAACCTTTAAAACTAGAGTCTCCAGACAAGGTGACTTTAGGAGTATGCTTAACAAATATTCGCAGCCAACAAAGCTTAGTTCCAAATGTCTCAACATTTTAAAAGGAGGAATATCTGCAAAAGAATTTTTCATTCCTGCAATGACAAACTACATAAATTGTACAATTGTTCATGTTAGGACATTATATTGAGACCATTAGCATAAGGTAAAGTAAATTTAATGAAAGATTACAGAGTTCACAATTATAAAAGGATCAAAGGCATGCTCATAAGCATACTATATGTGAAAATGTTTTAGAATGATTGACATTAGACCTTAACCTATCACACAAATAACAAAAACTTTTGAAAAGTACACCTTTTTCTTATGCTCACTCATTATGTTGAGAAATATGATAATATTATCACCACAACTTATCTCGGTAATTATTGAGATGTAGTTTGATACAGGAACGTAAAAACACTTGTCAATTGTTGGTCATAAAAGGTCATGTTCATATTCTATTTTCATCTTCTAAAATTAGTGTTAATTTTACTTGCTAACTGTGATGAATGGAACAGTAATGAGATGAAAATAACTGTATAGTGATGAGCGTAGCAGGGAATAATAGAATGAAAAGGAAAATGTCACTTCAATTGATAAACCACTCTTAGTTTCAGTGAGAAATTAATAGAAATAGTACAAGGAAATTGCAGAAAAGAAGGTTCAGAAAGAGAGGAAAAGAGAGAGTACACTCAGAGAGAGAAAAGGAATTATCCAGATACATCATGCCTATTGCAATCCACTAACATTCCCTTATATTCTCTTCATTTCCTTAGACTTTGTTTGGATGAGGTAATTGAGAAATTTTGAAGAATTTAGAATAAAAATGATTCAATCAAATTGATTTTATTTCTAAATATTCTTGTTCATTCTCTTCATTCTCTTCAAATGATTCAATTAAATTGATTTCATTTCTAAATATTCTTGTTTGGATGGAATAATAAAAATTTTCATTGTTGTCATTTTTGGAAAACTTTTATAAATTTTAATTTTTTTGGGCCAAATTTGAAAATCGAAATTAGGGGTCAATTTGTAAATTTCAAAAAATTGAGGGGTCAATTTATAATTTTGATTAAATTGAGGGGTAAATTTGCAATTTCCAAAAAATAAGGGTCAAAATTGCAATTTTTGTAAATTTATTGGGGTCAATTTGAGAACTTTGAAAAATTTGAGGACCAAAATGCAAAATTTGAAAAATTATAAGAATGAAGAAATTTGAATTTCTTAGCTTTTAGGTGTCATTTGGAATTCTCTAAATTTAACTTAAACAAAATATTTCATAAATTTCCATCATTTTGAAAATTCTCCATATTATTATCTAAACAATGAAATTCATCTAAAAGTATTTGAATTCCCTCAAAACATTACATTACCTCAAAACATTCTCTCATCCAAACACACTCTTAGCTTCCAACTGGCCGTTTCTTTCTCTTACCACGTCTCAACTCCTCATAATCCGGAAGTTTGTTATGCAGGTCAGCAGCTACATGCGACTCACCATTCTTTTGCACACCTTTCTCACGTGCCTTTTTATTCATTACACTAACAATGAGATCCTAAACTCTTGAAGTGAACACTTGTGCGCATTTTTTTTTTTGAAACAACGAAAATACCAAAATAATTTTTTCTTTGTTTCAAAAAATGCATTGTCCCCTCTCTATCGTAATGATCCACTTCAGTCTCACATCTTTTATTATTTAGTACATTAAAACAGACATATATTTATGAAAATGAAAACATAAAATGCTTTCACAAAGTAAATGAGACCTAATAATAGTAGTAGAATACCCGTTTTAAAGGTGTACTCTAGGAGGCTTAGACATGTATAAATAGAAGTGAAAGGGAAGGACTATGCATTCAATTTCAATTTTCTGTTAAACCATTCAGTTGTAATGGCTTCTTCTGTTGTGAAGGAGATTCCCCTTTGATCAATAATACTCATACTTCTTTTTTTTTATTTCAATCTTTATAATGTAATGTGATGTAGACCCTAATATCAAATATCAATATTCATTGAAAAAACAAAAGCTGAAGCAAGAAGAGTAGAAAACATATCTGCCTAAGGATAACATACAACTTCAGTCTTTTTGGATTAATACTGAGAAGTTTATGAACCAAATTTCCATTTCTTTCACACTCTTTTTATCTTTATAATAATCATACATAACAATATCAGCAAATGCTAAACTGTGTGCATCTAACAAAATGGTATCCGATGTAAAACCAGAATAACAAAATTTTGTAATGCGCGAAGCATAAAACTTGATTTCAACATGCGACTTAGGAGAGCTAAGTGTATACTTTATTGAAACCACTTCAAGTAGAGGCACTTGTAAAGTAACACTCTTCACACCTGTTTGTCGAGTCTTGGCCCTTGTTTGATTTTTGCTTCTTAGAAAGCTTATGCTTATGTCTACCAAACACATCAACGGAATTGGAGTCCATTTTTACAGCAAGTTCCTATGAAAACAATTAGATACATTGTAAAGCTCTATATATTTGCAAACATATCATTGTTTAAAAAAAATGGGAAATGTTAACCAGTTCCCTCGGAGCACTGGTTAAGGAAACAAATATAGTAATATCACATTGAAACCAGTACCCCGGGGGCACCGGTTAACATGACCCTTTAAAAATTAATGAAATTTCAAAATGCACAATGTTTATGGTTGAATCACAGGCTGTGAACAATGGTAGCTTGAGTAATGGAAGACTACAGCCACCAACTGAAATAAAATCAAAACCAATGTCATCAGACTCAGACTGATCATCGACTCAGTCAATATATCGTCGTTCATCACTGATCAAAGTAACTCATTGAACCGGTGAGTCACATGTTGAAACTTGAAATGCATAAACCAATATATAATAAAAAAATTAGTGGTTCCACTTAACTATGGATGATGCATTCAATATTCTGATGCAATATTGTACGCTGGAGTGGAGCAGGGGAACCGTCCTAACTTATTAGTAAGTTCTAAAACTTCCAAGCACAAAACTCAATTTTACTCTTCTCTCATAATTTTCTAACCGAGCAATTTAATGACAAAAAATAATACTCAACTTAGTCTATCATACTTTTATATACTAAAGATTAATTAGTCTTTCCATTATAATAATAGATCAGAGACTAATTTATCTTTTGTATAACTAATTTTGATGTTATTTTAAGTCAGGAACTACCTTGCATCATGAAAAAATTGTGAGGATCTTTTTTTTTGAAGAAGAAGAAGAAGAAAAAATTGAGGATCAAATTGGTTCTTCGCTTTATTTAATATAATTAACTGTTTGTTGCAAAGAGATTTTTTTTGCTTTTATTTTTTCCACCCTAATGCATTCTCACGCACCCTAATTTTTTTTATTTTTTTTCTAGAAATATCCTTTGTTCGGATTTTATAATCCGAAACCAGTTTGGATTATAAAATCTGAAAAGTTCTTAAATTGTTGCAACCTAGAGCACCTTGAAGATGTTTGTGTAATCTCTGTAAAACTAAATTTCGGATTATACAATCCAAAACCCTTTTAGTCATTTCAGATTATATAATCCGAAATGTGTCAAACACCCCAGAAAAGACTAATTTTGGCGTAAAAAAGGTAAAAAAAAAAAAAAAAGTTCCATTTCGGATTATATAATTCAGGATGTCATAAAACATTTCGGATTATATAGTCCGGTCTACTACAAACCATTCCATACATGATGCTTCCAACCCCACTAGCATAAGGAGTACTGTCCATCATCTTCTTCTCATCATTGGTTTGAGGACATTGTTTTATGGACAACTTTGTGTGGTGACCCAAAGGAGTGCTAACGGTTTTAGAGTTTGACATTCTAAAACGATCCACCACCTTCTTCAAATAACTTAGTTGAGATAAGAAAAGTTCGTCTTTGTCACGATTCCTCAAGATATCAATTGCAAGGACTATCTTTGCAGGACCAAGATCTTTCATCTCAAATTCACCATTCAACTTTTCTTTACAATCTCGTCCTTGCTAAAGCTTGTCATCAAGATATCATCTACATATAGAAGAAGGTAGAGACTAGAGAATGATTTTCTCACCCTTCTTTAACATGTACACACAAGAATCATACCCGCTTCTCACAAAACCGGTCTTAAAAAGAATTTCATCAAACCAGTCTTAACTCACAATTATTTTCTCTACACTTTTACTACACTTAAACCCCCCATATTAATTATACACCACTATTCTCTAAAATTCAAATTTCAAACTTCTAACATATTACAAAAATGCCACTAACGCTCAAAATTACCAAAATACCCTTAATCACCCAAAATTCACTAATCCACCAAAATAAACGATTAGCAAATATAATAATCAAACAATTAATAATAAACAATAACAAACAATTCTAATACTAAAAATCAGGTTGTTACAGACTTCATCTTTATCCGCCCCCAGGTTCATGCATGGCATCTGTACAAATACATAAGTTGTTCTTTGATTTTCACCAATATGGACAAAGTATCTGTTAAGTTGTGCCTTCAAATCGTCCAACTTGTCGGTGGGGGTTAAAAAGACCTTAATCGTTTTCTTTGTGGCGGAGTATCGGACATGAGCTTCAACTTTAACATTGCATCTTCAGACATGTTTCACTTCACAAAAGTTTATGGAATAACAAGTATGAGAATAAAACCAAATGAAAGATAAAATAAATAGTTGAATAATTAGAGACCAAAAAATGCAAGCAATAATTGACATTACATAACCGACCACCAAAAAATATTCCTCTTTATATATTTATATAATCTATATAATGCTAGTTACATATTGGCCACAAATATCGGTGTTACATAATCGGCCATCAAAAAATATATCGGTGTAATATCGACAAAAAAAAGGACGAACACCGACAAAAAAGTGGCATGGCCTATCTAACTAGCTAGTGATAGGGAATCGTCTTCATCTTCTTCAATTACTTCAAATTCTCCTTTTGGTTTTTCGGGAGTGGGAGTGTCGCAATAAATTGGATTGAGATGATTTGTTGGTTTTTTCGGCAGTTTCGGCTCCTTAGACATGAGGTCTTTGAACAAAGTTTGTCTATCCATAAATGCAAACTCTCATTGCTCAGCCTCACCAATCTTGTGATTCTTCCACTCCGTACAAGGCGGTGGTAATGGACAACCGTCTTTCAAATAAACATGAAGAAAGTGGCCGGGAATTAAGTCAAGACACATGATGTGGGCATGTGGGTAAGTGGTGAAGCACCTCGGATTGGGAAAAAAAGTCTCACATATACCTCTTTCGGGCAAAACAAATTGAACAACAACTCTATTGTAACAAGTTGCAGCAATGTGACCCGTATCCGGTAATGTCAACCACTTATCTATGTATGCAATTCCACCACTATTTGTTGGAGGGTGTAAACCATTCATGATATATAGAAAACGCTTCTCCGAACCAGATATCGACAAATAGTCTCGCTTATTAGCTTTCAACTCACGAATAAGTGCACTACGAACCAATATACGATTTTCCTCATGCATGCCCATGTGTCTAGCTATGACCCGGAATCCGCAATTACCATCCCCTTTAACATTCACAGTATTTTCAATGTAAGGTCTCATGATTTTTGGCATTTGTGTAATGTATAGTAAATCCTGAAACGGTTGTGTAATAGGCGTTGAAACTAGTGAGCGCGATGAATTGCCAATACGTGCACTTTTCCTCTTTGGAAGTGATGTCTTGGTTTGTGACGTTGGCTATCGAGAAATTGAGAATCAACACGCTTCCACGTAGAGTGAATTCGACCCGTGGATGACTCTTTCAGTGTAGACCTCACCCTTTTAGGTGCTCCATTGGTTACTACCTTTCTTGGAGGTGGAGACAACATTGTGTCTTTCGAAAACGCTAGTCGATGCATCGCCTCTTTGATGTGGAGTTTCATTTTGTAAGGGACTTTTTTGAGACGTTCTTGAATGCCATTCCATTACTCCATCACAGAAAAATCATCATCAACCTCTTCTCCACATACAATTAACCTTTGCCAATGAGGGTCTATGTCATCCAATCGAATAAGCCATTTTCATTTCATCTTCATGGCAAGAATACATGCACAAGACAACTTGTACGATGTGTTATGCACACACACCGCAATCTTTCTTAACAAAGCCGAATGTCTTGGACCGTTATACTTCTTCAAAGTTAAAACTCAATGCGGCTCTAGATACATAACCCTCCAACTCAGAGTGCAAAAAGTTGTCTTTGTATCTGTGTTCTAAGACGGTACGACTCCTCCCAAAACTTGCTTGTATCTCAGACAGCTGGATAGCCAACATTTTGTCTATTTCATCCCAACATGATGCAAAATCTCCAACACTACTCCTCAAATATTTTTTCAACTTTCCATGAGCCGATTCAACAATGTTGGTGGTTCTGCACCCTAGATGCAAGACTTTATCTATCCATTCCCTCACAAATTTTTCCTTAACGGTGTTCAATATTGTGGTTTCAACATATGCAAGGAACTTTGGAAATGGTTTGCATACATCTTTGAATCACTTTATCGCAATTGCATCTGAATCCTCCGTCGGAGATTCAACCAAATATTTTTCCAAACACTCATGATTTTGTCAACAACATCATCTGTCTTCTTCTTCTTCATCATTTCCTTCAGTTCTTTCCCATCAACTTTTACATCATTAGGCTTCGCTTTGACTCTATAATCCGTGATGCACTTAGCTCTTACATTTTTCCCAAAATGAAAATAACAAAGTAAAGCGGAAGTATCAGGGAGAACTTTGGCAACGCCATTCATCAGAGCGTTGTCCCTATCGGTGACAACCACCTTAGGCATGTTGAGTTTTGAGGACAAAAGACCAACCAACATCTCAAGTGCTCAAGTAAAGTTATCCTCTTTTTCAGAGTCAAGAAAGGCAAAACCAACAGAATATGTCATGTTGGTAGAGATGACACCAACAATCTCAAATAATGACATTTTGTACAAATTAGTTTTGTAAGTGAAGTCCATGACCAAAACAGTCGAAAAAGTGTTAAGCATACTAATTGACTCCGGCTGAGCAAAAGATATGTCTTCAAGAGTGGTTTCCTCACTATTTGCTCTTGTGAAATAGACGTATTTATGCTCCTCCAACTTCGTAATCAAGTATTGCATCTCCGTCTTGTCACCTCTTATCCCCTTTCGCCACCTAGTTCGTGCATTGTACACTTGTTTGATATTCGTCAAACTTTCTTTGTTTTTTTCCTTCAAATCCGTGAGAATATTCCTAGGCAACGTCAAGCTCTTTGTCATGTCGACAACTCTTTTCTTCTCCTGCTCTTTTATTCTACCCGCAAGAAGGTGACCGCCAAGCTTTGGCTCCAACTCATGGTTGTGAATTCCACTAAGCATGGCCAACCACCAATGATTTGTATTCTTCTCAAAGTAACCACGCGACCTAAACGGACAATCACATTTACTTGAGCTCGTGCCTTCAAGATTCAATTTCTTCCTCCTCTTCGGTGGTTTGTATACACCTCTCCAATCACATTGCAACGTCACCATTGAATTTTTTTATACTAGATTTATCTATAGATATAGTAAATCCCGCCCTTGCCGCTTGTCGACGAACTCAACCAAGCAAATCATCTCGCTCTCGCCATCTATCATTTGTTAAAAAAAAAATGAGACGGTGTTTACTTCATAATCGCGAAGCTTGGCAACACCAGTAGGTTTATGTTTTTCTTCAATGTGAGCTTGAAAGGGAATTTTGACATTAACATTCACCTCAACGATAGGTTTGACATCAACGAAAGCTTCGACGGAAGCTTCAACTATGGCCGGTTTCGGGTCATCGTCATCATCCACCACATTTTCAAACATCACTATGTTTATTGAATAAAAAAATAACAAGGGAAAAAAAATATAAATAACTTGTGCAACAAGCATAAGAAAAAAAATTGCGCAAAAATTCAAATCCTGGGCACCAACGTGACTTAACTCACGTTGCCCTAACACCTACGTGAGTTAACTCACGTAGAGCTCCAGTGTGAGTTAAGTCACGCCCAAACATGCTTCCCAAACTGACGAACTAAGCTCAAAAACCAGCAAAATCAAAAGAGGTTAGATGATACATTATCTGATTTTTGACGTTTGATGAACGTAGAAACTTGCTTCCTGGCGATTTGCAATGATTTCAGCTCAAGATTTTGCTCCAAATTTTCTCACTTTTTGGGTTTTTGGAGGTGAAGAAGGAAAGAAAATGTGTGTTCAAGTGTGGAACTGCTTGGTTTTGTCCCAAAACAGTACTGCTCAAATGATAATATTGTCTACACAAAACTTTAAAGTTATAGCTTGAGACAATATTATCATGTTGTAATTTCCTGTTTTTATTGCCAACACAGGTTGGTCTAGTTGATAAGAAGTTGGGTCATATCCCGCAAGAGCGTGGATTCAACTCCAACAGCCGGCATTAGGATCTCGTTGGTGGGCTGTAAGTGACTCTGAACTTGGAGGCCTATCTTGACGTCGGGACTCAACTAACCTAAGATTTTTTGGAACAAAAATCCCTCATATATTAACATGATTTTTGAAATTTAGAAATTCTCAATGACAAACCTGTAAATTTAGAGTCTCCAGACAGGGTGACTTTAAGAGTATGACTAACAAATATTTGCAGGCAACAGAGTTTAGTTCCAGATGACTCAACATTCCAAATGGAGGAATATCTGCAAAAGAATGGTTCATTCCTGCAAACATGACAGACTACAAAAGTCGAACAATTGTTGGTGTTAGGATAATATATAGAGACCATGTCCATAAGATAAAGTAAATTTAATGAAAAATTACACAGTTCTCAACTATAAAAGGATCAAATGCATGTTCATAACCATATTATGTGTGAAAATGTTTCGAACGGCATAGACCTTTACCTATCACACAACAAACAACAACTTTCGAAAAGCCCACCTTTTTTATTTTGCTCAACTTAACTTTGGTAATTATTGAGATTGACTTCAATATACGAATGTAAAAACACTTGTCATGATATTCATCGAAAACAAAGGGTGACACAATAAAAATATAAAACATACCTGCGAAGTGCAACATGCAACTGCAGCTTTAGACTTTCTGGATTAATACTGAGAAGTTTAGCAACAAAAATCCCAATTTCTTGCAGAAACTTCTCGTTATCATGTGCCTCTCGCAAAATTGTATCGGACATATAACCAGAATAACAAAATTTTGCTAGGCGTGAAGCATAAAACTTAATTTCAGCATGTGATGTGCGATAGAAGGGAGTATAGCTTATAGAAAAATGGTTTAAAAACAACGTCAAAATCTAGTTTGGTGATAAATTTGCAGAGGTATATCCACCTCTTTGATAAAACGTTGGTACGAACTGCATCCTTAGTAGGAAGAAAGAAAAGAATGTAACCAATAATGTGGTCAGGTAGGTTGCTTATCAAGTCTTGACCCTTGTTAAGCTTATGCTTATGTCTACCAATCGCATCAACGGAACTGGAGGCCATTTTTACAGCAAGTTCCTATAAAAGCAATTAGATACATTGTAAAGCTCTATATATATATTTCCTTACCTATCAAATAGAATACATTGTAAAGTTCTATTAATACTAGTACCGGTACTACACAACACATAGAATAAATGTCAAACTTCTCAACAATTAAGAACAAAAACTAAGGGTCTGTTTGGTTCGAGAGTTTTGGAGAGGAGAGGAGAGAATATTTTAAATTTGATGTGTTTGGTTCAATTTTTAGAAGAGGAGATGAGAGAGGAGGGGAGCAAAATCCCTTCAATATCCAATTTTTGCTTCCCTTTAAAATTTTATTATAAATATTATCCTTGTAACAACATTTATTATTATTAGGTTATGTTATCCTTGTAACAACTTTATTAAAAAAAATATATTATTCTTGTAACAACTTTTATTATTATTAGGTTATATTATCCTTGTAACAACTTTAATTATTATGTTATCTATCATTCTTATTTGTTACATGTAAAAACCACTCTTCCAACCCTACTACTACTTTGTTGCCGTCAACCGCTGCTTCAAACCTCCTCCAACGTGAACTTTGAGTAATCCATTATCTCATCGTATACATTGTGTTGTTATCGATTACATCGTTATTGTTTCGTCGGTCTATGAAATTAAAAACAAACATTTTCGAATATTTAATTAGGTTTAAATGTTCAGTAAATTAATTTAAAAATCTCTCCCCTCCTCTTGTGAACCAAACTCATTTGTAATTAAAATCTCTTATCTCCCCTCCTCTCTTTTGAACCAAACATATATTTAATTAAAATATATCTCCTCCCCTCCATTAAAATCCCTCTCCTCCCCTCCTCTCCGTTGAACCAAACAGACGCTAATGGAAATCTCCTCAATCAACATAACCAAATATAAAAACTCATTAATGGTCTCAATTAGTTCATTCTAATATATTCGTGAGTAGGACAATAGTTGCTATTCAGCACAATTCATAGACTGATCCATTATACTCTTTTTACTCAATTATAAGCAAAAGTAACAAACTAAGCACCAATTAAGAACAGCGGTTGTCCTACAAGTATAGTGGTAAGAATAATAGCATTACATGGGGTGAATAGTATTAGATTTTGGTCCACCAAATTTGTTATTACAATATTTTTGAGTAATACTAGTTTTATAGAGAGTAACCCATCAAATTCGTCTTTGATTTTGTAGGGTACTCTCAAATAAATAATGAGAGCATGAATATTTCAAAAAGTTTATTGACTCTGTCCAATTTTATTCATATTAGTCATTTTAGAGTATGTTAGGGACTAAATTGATAATAAGTGGTTAAATATAGCCTAAATTGACAATAAGTTGTTAAAACATTGGGACTTAATTGACAAGTTAAAAGGATCAGGGATTTTTTTTGAAATATTAATTTAAGGATCTATTTGAAAGCGCTCTACAAAATGATTTATTATTAAACATAAATTGGAATGAAATATAAAGCAAAGATTAATAATTTTTTTGGCCATTTAACGATATTATCTCCAAAATGCACATAATTTAACTAGATTGCATTTTAGTAACATTAAACCGGAATATCACATCAGAACGACGTCCGCCGCAGTCATCTACCCACCACCATCATCAGAACGACGTCCGCCGCATTCATCTACCCACCACCATCTAAGACCCGTTTTATCAACCCATATCACAACTCATCACAATTTGGTTGGTGAATGTCCCGCCTTAATTAATGTTAGTGCAGTGCAATCCAATTTAACTTGCGTGACTTACAACTTGTACGGTCTCACCAGGGATTGCAAAAACATATATGTTTATATGATCATGTCTTAGAAGGCTTACAACCTCCCATCTCCTCCTCCACCTTTATGAAGCCATTTTTTTAACAAGCCAAAATTGAATATATTAAACACACAACGCTTCTTTCCAGCACAAGAAGTGTACATGAAGAACTAAGAGAACAAAGTGTTAATTACTATAATACATTGAAGAACAAAGAAAACAACAATAGAACTAAGCTAATGGGTTAAACTCAAATACATCAAATGCTATGAAGCTCAAATACTTGATATGCATCGATACATTGATACGGGAAAATTTTAATATTCAAAATATGATACACCCGTGATCCTTTAATAAAAAATTAAATTTAAAATGAAATATCTAAATGCACAATATATAATATAAGTAATATTGATAATAAATAAAATGACAATTTGTCAATTACATATATCCAAAAAAAAAACATCATTACTTAGTCAATTATATATATCCCAAAAAGAGAACATCGTTACCGCTATACTATATCAGTAACATAAATCCCAAAAAAGAGAAAATCATATATTCTACGCGTATGGTTCTCATCGCTGTATTTCTTGTGTATCCCTGATGTATCAGAAACATATCAAAGAATTGTTTTTTTAAAAATAAAATTTAATCATCGGATATTCTCCCGGTACGTATCGGGGTGTATCAGACAATTGTTTTTGAAAAAAATAAAATTTAATTGTCGGATACTTTTCTGATACATATCGGGACGCATCAGACAGATATAAGTGCATGATACGTATCTGATACGGGTATGTTGTCAATTTTAAAGTATCTTGTCTTCATAGATCAAATGTCTCTTATAGATTGAATAAACTAAAATTGTGAGATCAGACATTCTTTAAAAAAAAAATATTTGTGAGATCAAACATATTTACAAAGAAGCCAATCACTTTGCGGATCACGTTGCAAATCTTGGTTATGATGGCACGATTGAGTTCTCAACTCCTCGTCCTTTCTTATTTATTCATTTCTGATGATCGTAAAGGGATCTCATTATTTCGAATTATTCCTTTTTTTGTGGAATGAATTTCGTATTGTTCCTTAGTTTTCATTATAATTTTTTTTTTTATAAATTAAAACTTTTGTTATGAATGAGTCAAATATCACAGTAACATAGATTAGAGTAATTTTTTTTGGTTATAATAAATTAGAGTAATTTAAGTAATGAAAATAATCTTTAATAACATCATGTGATTTTGTTGTTTTATTTCGGCTAAATTGCTCTTTTGGTCCCTTGATTATTTTTTTGGGTATTGCTTTGGTCTCATAAGTAATAAAAAGTCCGTTTTGGTCATTTAAGTTCATCTTCGTTTCTCATTTTGGTCCCTTCTGTTAAATGATTAACCCAAATGTCTTATGTGGACTAACATTATATGTGGTCCACCATAAACCTCATTAGTTTTTTAATCGTAACCATTTGATATATTTGTCAAAATACAAACCATTGGATTTTAAAGGTCTATTGTAAGTAATAGCACACTATCACCACCTCATATTTTTTTCCCTTTCTTCATCTTCTTCTCTCCTCACCTTCATCATCTTCATCAATTCTTCATTAATGTTTTCCAAAAATACCCAGAAAAAATAAATCACAAACCCATCAATTAAACACCACTAATTTGAGATTGTTGAGTGTTCATCCTCTCCTCTCTCACTCTCGTTCTCTTCTTCCTCCCCCACCCATAAATCCCCAAATTATTGTCAATCTCTCTTCTCAATATAACAGCACAAAACCAGAAAAGTAAGGCAGTAGTTACAACCTTAAAACAGAACACTAGACCCCAAAACTGATAGAAACTCACTTCAGCCACATACACATATAAGACCAAAAGAAACACATGTAGCCTGCACTAAAACTATAGTTTCGATCCCATAAACAACAGTAGCCACCAGAACCAAAACATAACACTCGAACCGCAAAAGAATCCCTACAAAAAGTCCAAACCTAAAGCAAAATCAAAACTGCAGAACCACAACAGTAACAGAGGTTAATTTATCACCTCCACCGATTCCTCCGCCGCTTGCGCCGCCGCTGGTGGAGGTTTGGCGGTGTTTAGGGTTTGAACAATGTTCAATTTAGGTTTTTCCTTATTAGATCCAGAAGGAGAATTCGAAGAAGAAATAGATCGAGGATTGTTTAAGGTGTTGAAGATGATTTGATTTTGTTTAGAGATTTTTTTTTCTTTGTTGTTGTTGCTACTTATTGGGTTGTTGTGGTTGTTGTTATTGTTTGTTCTTGTTGTTGTGTTGTTCTTATTTTTCAGAAATAGATGTGAAGAAGATGAAGAATTTAAGTGGAAAAGATGAAGAATATAAATTAAGTTTTGATCCAATGTCAAAATGACACGTGAATAGCAGTTAACGTTTTTTATTAAACCCAACGGAAGAGACTAAAATGTGTAACAAAGATAAAATTAAAGGACTCAAACAAACTTTTTATTACTTATGAGACCAAAACGATATAAAAAAAAATAATTAAGGGACCAAAAGAGCAAATTAGCCTTTTATTTCTGTCAAAAAAAATCATGTGATTAAAAATCATTTCTAATTATTTGATACATAATTTCTTCCATTAATAAATTATAGAGTACTGTACTTCTTTTTCTGACAGAATTAATAAATTATATAAATCTCTTATAAATCATTCATGAAACATTGACAACTTTGTAAAATTGTACGTATATCTCCTGAAATACGTAAATGTTAAGCCAAGTAAAAAAATAAGTACTGTACCGTGTTGCAAAATTATTACACAGGCGTTCGGAAGGGAAAAAAAATGCTAACGAACGTTTTAAGGCATTATTTAATAACTTTAAATAGCAAGCTTTTGTTTTTTTTTTTGACTAGAAATAGTAAGTTTTTGTTAAAGTTTATGTAATCAATATTTTAGAAATTGAAGTTTTTAATTTTTTTAAAAAATAATTTCTTTATTAGGAATCAAAGAGTGTCTTGACCTATGAAACCCGGACACTCCAAAACGGAGACGTACCCGTATCAGATACCAATACTCCACGGATACTCGCGGATACGTACCCACGAAGTATCAAAATTAATTATTTTAATTTTTAAAAAATATTTTATCGGATACATATAGGATACTCCACAGATACACAAAGATACTTATAAGATACTTCACAGATACGTATCCTAAAAAAATGAAGGGTAAAAAAGTGAGTCAATGTTGTAAAAATTCAGTAGAGATGTGTATGATTCAATTTTATATATGCATAATTATAATTGTTTCTTGATGATCCACTTAAATTTATACTTCTTATTAGATAAAATTTGTGTTGAGTTTTTTTATTGATGTTTCTCTCGATATCCCAGCATATGAAAATATAATATATGGTTTATAAGAAGGGACAACTTGGGTACCCATCAAGAAAAGGTGGGTAACACAACCCATACTGAGTTGACATCAATTAAAGTTATTTATTTATTTCTATTATTTTTAATGTTATATAAATACATTGTTTTGATTGAAACAACTCAGCATGAATGTATTACCCACCTTTTATTGATGAGTAAACAAGAATTTGCCTTATAAGAAAACTTTACATTATTTTATTTTGATCACATGTATTATTTTTAAAAATTGTGACTTTTATAATAATATAATAATAAAGAGTAATCAATGCTTATTTTCTTAAAGTATTTTACACATATATAAGTTTTAGTATAAAAATTTTGTCAACGTATCTTATCCGTATCGTACCTGCATCCATTTCATAGGTCTAGACACTCGTCGGCGAGACTAACAAAAAAAAGCGTAGTTGTAAACTAGTAGTACTAACAGCACATAGAGATCCAACCATCCCATGCTGTCTCGCACGTGGCAAAAATACTTTCGCCGCAATCGAGATTCCATTTTCCTCTCACACTCCACTCAGTCATGATTATTGACACAACAAAGACATAATACAAACAAGCTTCCATTCATTCATTCATCTTCAACACTTCACAAATCTAAACTAAACCCGACCCGAATTCATCGATCCAAACCTGTGATCTCAGGCAATGGAATCGATACTGGGTCGGGCTCTCGAATACACTCTCAAATATTGGCTCAAATCCTTCACTAGAGATCAGTTCAAATTGCATGGCCACACCGTTCACCTTTCCAATTTAGGTATTTCTTCCTCATAACACCAAACTCGCACCGACACTTCTGATTAAAGACGTATCCGGTACACTTGTGATTACTTTCAATTATGCAATTCTTATAAATTATAACTGATGTCGACTCAGTGTGTCTGGTGTCTGTGTCAGTGCTTTGTAAAAATCTTCAAATTGAAATTCAGATTCGAGTTAGTTACGATTCGATTTGTTTTCAGATATCGACGGTGATGCTTTGCATTCAAGTGTTGGATTACCGGCGGCGTTGAATGTTGCATCGGCGAAAGTTGGAAAACTCGAAATAACGGTGAGTTTTCGAGTTTGAGTTACTTGCTAACTAACTTTTTTGAAATTCGTTTCATGTGTTGTTGATTGATTGTGAATTTTGATTTTGTGTAGCTTCCGTCGGTGAGTAATGTGCAAACGGAACCGATTGTTGTGCAAATTGATAAACTTGATCTTGTTCTTGAGGAGAATTCTGATTTTGATGTATCTTCGAATTCAAGCAGGTAAACATGAAATGAAACTTGGCTTGGAATGATACTCAAGTTGTATTAGGATAAATAGCTTAATTAAGTGATTATGTATAAGCTATGAAACTGTTTGGATGAACAACTTAATTATGCGCTTATAATACAAATGCTTATCATGTAACGTACTATAGTTTATGACTATGTTTGGATAAGCAACTTAATTATGTGCTTATAGTACAAGTGCTTATAATATAAGTGCTTATGTATATATAATTCTGACTCTGTTTGGATAAAATTTAATTTACTACTTATAGCATAAGTGCTTATGTATAAGCTATTTCAATGAAAAAGGATAAAATAAAGTCAAACTTTTATAAGGATAAAATAAAAGTCATAAGCTGTTTATGGACATGTTATAAGGTGTTTTATAAGCTTTCCTAAAAAGTCTCTTAAGTGTTTATGCCACTATGTAAGCTCAAATAAATCAAACCAAATATGTCAATCCTTTTGCTTTTGCTATTGGTTTATTGATTTTCTTGGTTGTATTCTTTTGTTTATCTGCAGTTCCACCTCTTCGGCTGCGCCTGCCAAGGGTAGCGGTTATGGTTTTGCTGATAAGGTTTGAGTTTGAATCTGATATTTTCTAAGACAGAATTTATATGCATGATGAGTGATGAAGTGTGATATTCTAATAACACCTGCCATGGTTTTTTCGTAGTTAGTTTTAAACACTGGGAAATGGGGACGTGGTTTGGGGACTGGGAAATGGGGACGTGGTTTGGGGATTTGAATTTGACTGGTTATGTTCTAAGTGACATAGATAAAGGTGTAGGCAAAGATTAATTTGTTGACTGTAGGCAGAGGTTACTGGATCTTTAACAAATATCGAGTGGAACAGGATGATAAGGATTAAGTGAACAGGAGCCGTAGGATAGTTAATAACTTCTATTAGTTGGTAAATTGGTGAGTTAGTTACAATTACGAACCCTGTTATCAACATTGTTACACTTAGTCAAGTTTTTATCCTATGCTGCCTTGTATATAGGATGTAATACTAATATACTAATATGCACTTTTGTAAATCAAATCATTAATTTTTTTTAAGAATCCAATCTAGTCATTCAGTTAATCAGTTGTTTTTACAATTCTCAATAGGGAAACAAATCACATGCGGTGTTGTCAAATATCGGCCATGGCGGATATCAGTGGCGGGTTTTTGACTTTTCGGCTTTCGCCATGGCCAATTTTGTTAAGGATGGCGGCGCCACATGTTGACCGGTATGGCAGGTTTTTGGCTCTCTTTCATGGCTTGCCATCTGCCATCGACAGCACTGATCACATGTCTCCCTTGCACATCCCTTTTCGTGTCCTTCCAATTAAAAGATAAAACCTCACTCAAATTAATGGCTAAGATAGAAAATGCTGATATTTAATAGAGGAAGGGACAAACAGGGTAAAGGTTATTTCATTCCTAGTGGAAATATGGTTTGTTGCAATGCCTTTCAGCCTAACTCATTCATTTCATTTAGATTAGGTAGTTCCTAGCAAATGCCAATCACTTGTCCACAAACACAAATATCGTTTTTGGATGCTATTTGATTTGATCATACTGATTGTGGGCTATCATTAGATTGCAGATGGCATGACTATACAAATTCAAACAGTTAATCTACTGCTAGAAACTCGCGGTGGTTCTCGTCGACAAGCGGGAGCAACATGGTAAGTTCCTGTTATCAGCTGATAGAACTCTTTGTATGGTTGTGTATCATATGTGATAGCACAGGTTTAGTTTTCCAGTTAATTGTGGCAGCTGTATGCATTCTGTTAGAGCTGTTTGTAAGTAGTTGATAACTGTTCCTCTTCTCTGTATTCTTTAAATACAGAGTTGTGTACTATTCTATTGTGGATAATGAAGATTTAAATATACTTTAGTCTCCCAAAGTAAAATAAAATATTATTACAAAAAATTGGTTTCTCTCTGTACTCTTTTGGTTTCTCTCGGTCCGTCAAAAAAAAATTGTCAGCTTTTGGCACTTCATTTCTGAAAATAATTGCAATTGGTTTCTCTCTGTACTCTTTTGGTCAGCCTTTAGTCCCTCTTTTTTTGTCAGAGAGGAGCAAATTGTGATCATTTTCAGAAAAGAGAAACCAAAAGGTGACAATTTATTTCAAGGGACCAAAAACATTGATTACTTACTTGAGAGACTAAAAAATATTTAAGCCTATAATGGATTACAAAATTACGGATTTTATGCAATTCTCTCAATTTCTCTACATCTATCACCAGCACTCCTAAATTTGATTTCTTCAATTTTTTTAATGCTCTACCAGCACTGCCAAGTATTATGAATCTCCACAAATTGAATTTGATTTTAGTATATTATTCTCTACTTGAGTTGCAATATCTAACTACAACTTGTAAATTGTAATGGAATAAAAAATACAATAGGTAATTCTGTGGGGTAACTTAAGCATAAATACGAGGAGTGATGACTGATGAGTTTTACTTTGATTTTAGCTCAACGATATGCTATAAGTTTTATCTCGAATTTTATATATAAGCATCTCCATTCATCATCTCTGGCTGCAGGGCACCGCCTATGGCATCTATGACCATACGCAACCTTATGCTGTATACCACAAATGAAAATTGGCAGGTAATTACTTTGAAACTCGGTTCAATAATTTTCTGACTATTGATCGGTGTAGCATTTTACTGATGTTTTTTTAACAGGTTGTAAATCTTAAGGAAGCACGGGAGTTCTCCAGTAACAAAAAGTACATATACGTCTTCAAAGTAATATATCCCTCTTCCCTAGTTTTAATATGTATGTGTAAATTGCTCTTATGTATTATTTCTCTCCTTTTCTTACAAGTTTCTATAATAAAAAAATATTTTCTGTTCTCGGTGATGAGGATAATGTCTTTCTTTTTGCTTTACCATCTATTAGTTCTCACTCTTTTGTCCTGTCCAGAAACTGGAATGGCAATCTTTGTCCATTGATCTTTTGCCTCATCCAGACATGTTCGCAGATGTTGAAGAGGGATCAAACCTGAGGGATGATGATGGCGCAAAGAGAGTATTCTTTGGAGGAGAGCGTTTTATAGAAGGAATATCAGGAGAAGCAAATGTAATAAATGCAGTTCCTCCAAGTTATTTTATAAATATTCTTTTTATTATATGTCAGGAGTCATGAAATATAGGTTGGATGTGTATCATTACCAGATCACAATTCAGAGAACTGAATTGAACAGTCCACTTGGACTTGAGGTTCAGTTGCACATCAATGAAGCTGTTTGCCCTGCGTTAAGTGAACCAGGTACGTAAAAGGGCTCAATTTTTTTACTGTATCAATATTGAATTTAATACAATGCATGGATATAGCATGAGGTTAATACAGCATATGTGAGCAGGACTTCGTGCACTTCTACGCTTCATGACCGGAGTATATGTTTGTCTAAACAGGGGTGACGTTGATTCAAAGGCTCAGAAGGTTTGTTATTGTCTTAACATTTTATTTCCTTTGAGAAGACCAAGTCTCAATAGTTTTTTCCTTTTTTGTACAAATTCTTGTTGTTGTTGTTGCTGCTGCTTGTTTCGTTATGGTTTTTTCTGAGTCCCTCTGTAATTAAATTGTAACAGCGCTCCACTGAAGCAGCCGGATGCTCTCTCGTTTCAATTGTTGTAGATCATATATTTCTTTGCATTAAAGATACTGGTTTGTCTTTGGCCTGTGCATAATTCTTTTTATGTTGATCTTTATCTCCTTCAATTATTATTGAATATCGTAGGGATACTAGTGTTATGTATAAACTCAACTGAAAAATGATCCAACAATTGGTATTAACTTGCAGAATTCCAGCTTGAGTTTTTGATGCAGTCCCTCTTCTTCTCTAGGGTAAGTTTTTTGATATTTTCTTTGTTGACATCATAATTCTTGCACTCATTCTTTCTTTCTTGGGTACTTGTCCATACTACTCTCAATACTGTTGGTGACACTACCTTAACCTTATAGAACTGAGTGTATTTTAAGCCAAACTTAAATAACAGTACTGAACCTGAAGTTATTTTAAGCCAAACTTAAAGCCAATACTGTTCTTGGCGACACTACTCTCAATACATTTTTTTGCATGATATGTTTTCTTCTTTTAATAATCAGGCTTTTAGTGGCAGTAGACTCATAGTGTTTGATTGACTATCCTTGTAGGCCAGTCTTTCTGAAGTGGATAACGACAAGAACTTGACCAAGATTACAATTGGTGGATTATTTTTGAGGTTTGTATCTTTCAGCTCTTTTTGAACAACTATCAAAAAGATTAAATGAGCTGTATGTGTACGCATGGTTGTGGGTGTTTGTGTCAGTGTATATGGAAAACAGGAGCCAAGTTTGTGTCAATGTATTCTGTGCTCATAGGGTTTGATGGAAACCGGTAGCCAACTAATCTGAATATATTGGTAATAGGTTATGAACCACTGCTGTTTTAGTTAGATATTCTGGACTGGAATGGGAGAAACTAATGCAATTGAAAAGGGGGAAAGGAAAAGAACATGAATTGCTTATATTCTTTAGTTGTAATATCCTTAAATAATTAATCATTTTGGTGGCTCTTGATAATTGAAATGACACAATCTTCTTCCAGTACTTCAATGAAACTAAATTATAGTTTCCGTTTATTGGAATGCAGGGACACCTTTTCTTCCCCTCCATGTACTTTAGTGCAACCATCAATGCAAGCTGTCACGGGAGAGGCTTTTCATGTGCCAAAATTTGGTATTAAGTTATTAACGCACTTGAGCAATTTTGATGTATTGTTTTTTTTATTTTTTTACTGGATGTATCATTTGTTAATTATTTGGTTTCTTTTGACAGCTAGAAGTTTTTGCCCTCCAATATATCCTCTAGGAGAACAACAATGGCAGTTGACCGAGGGTACCCCTCTAATATGCCTCCATGCTCTCCAGATCATACCTTCTCCACTTCCACCATCCATTGCTTCTCAAACTGTTATTGACTGCCAGCCTCTTATGGTATGTGCAGGTTTTTAGAATAAATGCTCTGTTATGGAATTATAATGCAGCCTCTTATGGTATTTTTCTCAATCATATTATTTGAAGCTTTTCTTCTTCTTCCAGATTCATCTCCAAGAAGAGTCATGCCTGAGGATATCCTCTTTTTTAGCTGACGGTATTGTTGTCAGTCCTGGTGACATTTTACCGGACTTCTCAGTGAAATCTTTTATTTTTACTCTCAAGGGACTGGATCTTACAGTTCCTTTTGACAAGGACAAATTGGAAATTTCTAGAAGTGTCATGGACAATACAACCAATACCTCCTTTACTGGAGCAAGGCTTCATATTGAAAGCCTTTCATTTTTAGATTCACCTTCATTGAAACTAAGAATACTGAACCTCGACAAGGATCCTGCTTGCTTCTGTCTTTGGGAAGGTCAACCAGTTGATGCTACCCAGAAGAAATGGACAGTCAGAGCATCCCAGCTTACATTGTCTCTGGAAGCATGCACAGGTACAACTGGACGTCAGACTGCAGGATTGTGGAGATGTGTTGATCTGACAGAAGCTTGCATTGAAGTAGCCATGGCAACAGTCGATGGAAGCCCGTTGTTAAAAATTCCTCCTCCAGGGGGTATTGTCAGGGTTGGAGTTGCGTGCGAACAGTATGTGTCCAACACTTCTGTTGAGCAATTATTTTTCGTACTAGATCTCTATGGTTATTTTGGAAAAGTTAGTGAAATGATGTCAGTTGCTGGAAAAAGGAAACAACTGGAGGACATTGGGGACAAATCTTTCAGCGGAAAGCTTATGGACAAGGTTCCTAGCGACACTGCTGTGAGTTTAGCAGTGAAAGACCTCCAACTTCGATTCCTGGAGTCTTCATCAATAAATGTCGAGGGACTGCCATTAGTGCAATTTGTTGGAGATGATCTGTTTACCAGTGCCACTCACAGAACCCTTGGTGGGGCTATTGTTGTTTCATCTTCTCTACGCTGGGAAAGTGTTGAGATAAGTTGTGTGGATGCTGAGGGGAAGTTGGCATGTGAATCTTTGAGTTCTAGCATAAATGCTCCTTCACCGAGTGATAATGGATATCCTCATCTCAGAGCTGTATTCTGGGTGCATAAGAACGAGAGACATCTAATGGATAGAAATGCACGTTCTTTCCCTTTTCTGGACATAAGCACAGTTCATGTCATACCATTACACGAACAAGACCCAGAGTCTCATAGTTTGAATGTCTCAGCTTTTGTATCTGGTGTTCGTCTTGGTGGGGGAATGAACTATACTGAAGTCCTACTGCATAGATTTGGAATACTTGAGCCTGATGGTGCTCCTGGGAAGGGTCTTTGTAAAGGGTTGGAAAACTTACAAAAGGGACCATTGTCAAAACTTTTTAAGTCAAATCCTCTGATTGTTGATAATTCAGAAGATGGTATGTAACAATGTCACCTGATTTTCTTTAGTTGATCAATTTGATTAATACATAATATATTTATTCTAAGTTCATATTCCTTATGTTCATATGTCCATATCTTCGTATGCTTAGTTTAAATTCAGTTTTCTTTGTTAATTCTTACCAGTTGAAAGCACGGGCGATGGGAAAGAAACAGGTTTTCCCCACTTGAAGAAGCCAGATGATGTGGATGTAACTATAGAATTGAGAGACTGGTTATTTGCTCTCGAAGGTGCAGAGGATACGGCTGAAAAGTGGTGGTTCTCCAGTCACGAAGATGAAGGAAGAGAAGAGAGATGTTGGCACACATCTTTCCATAGTTTACAAGTAAATGCAAAAGGTAGCCCGAATAATGTTACTGGTGGAAAAGGACAAATACATAGAATACGGATTCATCCAGTAGAACTGGTTACGGTAAATTAATGCTTCTTTCTGATTTTTTTTTAAATTTATGTTCCAAACTACTGCAACTGCAGAATCAAACAAACATTTACTATCTGCTTTCAAGATTGAAATTATGTTGTTTTACACTATAATAGAAAAGTAACAAGATTAACTATTCCGGAAAAAAAAAAGCCCGACATCATGCATTATATCGGCAGGAATAGCAAAACACGAAATGCCATATTTGTAATTCCGCATCCATGATACCGTTTCTCCTTCATTTGCATGAAAACCATGCAAACTACTAGAATTAGGCTGAAGATATACTTTTTTTTTGTGGGATGGGGAACCTTAAATGGATCATTTGACTTTGACCAGCTATTCTTCTGTTGACTACCAATTACTGCTCTGTTTATAGAGAAACAATTCATTTATGATAACTGAAAAATAACCAACCTCTGCTTGCAAACATAAATAGTCTCTTTCTTTTAATAGAATAACCTTTAAAGCTTACTTCTCGTGCTTGAAGTTTATTGAAATATTATAAACATGATTGATAACGGTTTATGAAATTGTGTTACTATGCATTGATTATATTTATTTAGCTTTCATTTCTCAGTGGACTCTTTCCCTAATTCTTGGGATTGATTAAGAGATTCATGTGTCTATATATTTGTACATTTCCCTTACATAATATAGACAATATATTCAGTCTCAAGTAAATTCATAATTTTTTGGTACACTCTTTTCTGAACTACCTTTCCTAATTAAATGTTTTTCGTTGCAGTTTATAATTAATAATACATCTAATTGGATTTGTTAGCTTTAGAATCCAGTTATCATAATTTGTATAAAATACATGCATGGACTATAAGTCTATGATTAGTCCCGCATGAAAGCATTAAACGGGGAACCCAGTGTTTTAGATCAGATCTTTGGAGAATGGTCGAAAGCATACACTGAATTCTCTCGCCAACAAAATTGGTATTACAGTTTTAAGGTGGTTTACTTTTCAATTAAGTATCTAAGAGCTCACCTGTACACAACCTTTGACTGACAGAATTTGCAGTTTGTTGCTGCTTATTCATTGTTGTCAAAGTCAGAAGAAGGGAAAGTTTTCTTACATGGATTGAATGGATAAACATGAGGCTAGAAGATTTTACTGTCACATTTTAAATGAATTATGATGATTATTCTTTATGACTGCATAATGATCAAAATACATTTGTTATATATCTCTGGAAATCTTAAATGTAACCTATTATGGGTTGTATCTGATTTATTTGCTCTTGGTTTGAACATGTTAATACTAAATATCCTTATTTAAGGTTTTCCTTCGTCTATCTTCTCATTTCTGTTGTCTGTATTTTAATATATGTTCTTCACCTATCATACGATCTTACATACTGAGCCTGATACAGGTTGGAGTTCAAGGGCTGCAAATCCTGAAGCCTCGTTTCCAAAAAAACATTCCTTCATCACTGGTAATAGGCAATGGGGTTAAGGAATTTACTGATGCAGTTGGAGGAGTTGGTCTTGAAGTTCGCTTGATATTATGTGAGGAGGATGTTGATGATGAAACAACTAACTGGGAAGTGGAAAATCTAAAATTTTCTGTACAACAGCCGGTAATGAGAATTATAGATTTAAGTATGGGTTGTCTCTCTTTTATTAGATGGCTGTGTGTAATGATGATTTTACCTTGCAGGTTGAGGCAGTTGTAACAAAGGATGAGCTTCAGCATCTTACTTTTTTGTGCAAATCTGAAATTGATTCAATTGGCCGGATAACTGCTGGAATTATACGGTTGCTTAAGTTAGAAGGCTCTGTTGGTCAGTCTGTAATAGATCAACTAGGCAACCTAGGTATGTTTCCAAAGTTTCTTATTCATTGAATTATTTTTTTACGTAAAATCGGTAGAACCTATTGCCTTACTGATAAATATTGGCAAGTGTACCAAAACTATCGAAGTAATAATAAAATTCGTATCCACGAGGACCGTTGTTAATTTCTACTCAGCAACTTCGTTAATGTAAAGGATATATTAAATTGAGGGGTTTGCCGTAGGCAGTTGGGTTGGTTGCATAAAAATAAGAAAAAAATGCAATTAAAGTTGGTTTTGAAAATTAGGGTTACGAGTGATCAAGCCTTCGAATCCTCCATTGCTCACTATAAAAGAACTTGCCTCTCTTCTCTCTCAATGTTCACCTAGTTTTACGACGAATTAACACAATAGTTTTGATCAATCTCGAGTCAAAACCCTTTCCAAAATTATAATCCCTTAATCTCTTAAGTCGATTCATAACCGTTGGAAGTATTACTAGTTCGTTAATTCCTAAGTCATAACTCAATTGTCTATCTCTAGCTTAATATGTTAAGTCAAACATAATTATTAGGTCGGATTTAACTGCTATGGCTAGTAGTCAATTAAATTCTAAGATCAATTCATATAATTAAGAAGCTAGGGCTAGTAGTCATACATAATCATATAAAAAGCATTAAGCATAAATAAAACTATTCCATTGATGTCGAGTTCATAACAAATTACATGATTACAACTTACAATATATTCATCTCATGGCTTAATCAAAAAGGGCTTAGCTACTCATAACTAAGACAATCAATAACAAAAGAATAATGAATCATACATAAATCGGAACCAACTATGAGTTGGTGTGAGATCCATGGTGTGTTTCTAGACCTCTGGCGGCCTCCTATGCTCTGAAGTCTCCTGAAAATCGAACCCTTGTTTTGAATTCGCACTTGGCTTTTATAGAGAAATTTCTGTTACTGTTCCAACATGCCACGATTACTGTTCCAACGTGTCACGATTTTCCCATAATTGAAACAACCAAATTCTGATGCTTCTTTCGATGTGCCATGATACAGGTCCATCGTGGCACGATTTTTCCAGTAGCTGAAGCTTCCAAAGTTTTCTCCAGATTGTGCAAAACTTGCTCATTTCATAGCCATATGACCTCTTAACACTTATGACAACTATTAGCTTATTTCAACATGTAATTCATGAAAAGACTCTAACTTTCTCAAAAAGGAATAAAAACAAACTAAACATGCGTATGACCTAGTGTCATCACATACCTTAAAGTTGGGAAGTGATAAGACTGTTTTATCTTTAGATCATAGGACGGAAGATGGATTTTATATTTGAGGTCTAGCATTCTTGACTTGTGGTAGCATATAGATCAAAGAGAGGTGCACAAGACCAATCACTAGCCACAAGGATTTTATTAGTTTTTTTTCTCTTTTAAAAAACAAAGCTATAGGAAATGGATATTGCTTCAAACCATGGTGTCTAGAGTCCAAGTAACTGTAAAATTGATAAGTAACTCAGCTGGATGCCATCTAATAATACTTCAAATGAGCAGTATAAACCTTGTATTAGCTAATGCTGAATTTACTCTTGAATTCATAGATAACAAGCACCTTGTAATGTGTCGGGAAAACCAAGTCCTACATAGAAAAGATATAAGGCCTGATAAGAGTATATAGAGAGGCACCCTTCACCTTGCAAACTGGTTTTGTAAGGGCAAGTTAGACCCAATATAAAAATCTAATATGGTATTAGAGCCTATTGATTGGGCTGCCCACCATTTATATACACTCACCAAGCTCAATAATGCTGGGCGTGAAGGGGTGTATTGGAAACGACCCGGTTTTATAAGGATGAGTTAGGCCCAATATAATCTAATACAGTGGTATAAGTAAATTCTAATTCTCTGGAACTGGAAATGTCATGCTGATGCACTCTTGTTATCCCTTTTGTCAACTGTTGTCATCATCATCTTAATAATGGCACCGTGATTTGCAGGAAGCGAAGGCATTGATAAGATGTTCTCTGGTGAAAAGGTTAGTAGAGACGGTAGTATTGGTAGTAGAGGACTTTCTCCATTACCAAACCTGATAAGCGAAGAACCAAACAAAACTCCGGAACAGACATTAGCTTTGCTTGAGGAAGCAGTTATGGATTCGCAGGCTAAAATCAATGATTTAATCAATGATGTTGGTACTTCAGAGTCTTCTTCCTCCCAACACCTTACCATCGTCAAACTGAGTCAAAAGATAGAAGCTATGCAGGGCTTATTAATGCAATTGCGGAATCAACTTTAAGGTTCTTCTGCCATTTTTGTTGTACAAATATATAGTCAATTGATTTTGAATTACATAGGTTATATACATATATTAATGTATAGAGGATACAAGTCCTTGTTGAGTGTTTTTCGAGCATGGCAGACGTCAAGGCTCCCATTGTAACAGGAAATTTTGTTCCCTTGAGCGAAATTGCAAAATATTTTCCGACCATGTAATTAAGCACCGAAAGGGATATCATTTTGACAATTTCGGTGACTTTTTTTGGTAAAATATATAGTAAGGTGTTTTTTTTGGACGCAATATATACTAAGGTTGAGAAGGATATTTGTTTGTATCATAATGAGTTGGGAATGGTTTTGGCTATTGATGAATTATTATATTGAGGGCTGTCATCATTGTCTTGAAAATGAAGAAGCTACTGGTAGAAAGATCCCAATTTTATTAAACAAAATAACTAAATACAATATAAACTTTGGTTATTGATGAATTATTATATTCAGGGCTGCCATCATTGTTTTGAAAATGAAGAAGGTACTTGCAGTATAAATTGTTACATAATATCTCGAATAAAAATGATATTTGTACGATCATATTGGTACAATATTTTCTTCCATCTTCTTTTGGGACATAAACAATAGAGACAGGACAAATCATTGGTGGCATTTCACATGGGAAAGTATAAAACTTTTCCACTATGACGGGTCAGTTGGATTCAACCATTAGATTAAATGAAAAACATATTCTTAACATGCTCTCTTAACACTAGATTTTTCTTCACACTATCTTCCAACACCATCTCTCTCCTCCATTCCCACCCACCACCACCACCACCAATATCAAACCCATTTATATTTCTTTTTCATTCCTTCCTCCTCTAAAAGAGCTTAAGAAATACACATGTTCTTCCTAATTCGCAGTTGGCAACATGGGCAAGTGTTTCCCAAATCTTAAAGATTGATTTTTTTTTCTTTTTTTTTTCTTTTAAAATAAAGATTGACATTTTGAGCAACTTCAATTTGTTTTTGAGCAAGTTAGATCAGAATGTTCATCACTGTAATATCAACCTCATCTAATTCTGTACATTCACTTCTTCTCTCACACCCACTTAGATTTATAGTTTGATTTTTTTCTTTTTATTTCTACTGAGTCACTCACTAACTCGGTGAGTGAGTTACTCAATGGTGTCTTCTTCCCAAGCAAGAATAGCAACTCCAGATCCCACAAACTACCGAAATTACAAACATCTTGTTGCTTTTTTTTTTGTTGCCAAAATCAGTCAACAATGGTGAAAAGTTGCACGATGAAAAAAATGGGGTTTTAAAAAACCAGTCATCAATTTCTTGAGTTTTTTTCTTGTTCGTTTGGTGTTTTGTTTTTAATGTGGTGGCTGAGGAGAGCTGGTGGATGAGTGAAGGATATGGAGGAGAGAGAATGGTGGTGGATGTGCGTACAAAAATTTAGTGTGGAGAGAGTATGATAAAATTGTACTATTGATTTGATCTAATGGTTAAATACCAACTTTCCCATGGTGGGAAAGAATTCACCTTTCCTGTGTGAAATGCCACCTAAATCATTGAACATTCAATTTGATCCTTGAGAATTTTCTCGCAGCCTATTTATTATTGGACAAAAAATAATATTTCCTCCGATCTCAATTATAAACAACTTTTTACTTTTTAGGTCCATTGAATAAATGATGTATGTGATATATATTCAATCAACATAAAAAGTGAAAAGTTGCATATAATTGAGATCGGATAAAGTATCAAACTAGTCTTTGACATTTCAAATTGAGGACAAATTAGTCTTGTTATAATAAATAGAAGACTAATATGTTCTTCGTATAAAAATGTTATAAACTAATTTGCGTGTTATTTTATGTGAATAACTGAGTTGAATCGAGAGAAAATTATGATAGACTACCTTGATTCTTTACTCTTTAATTAAAAAATTACTATTTAAGGTGCTTAGTATTCAAGTGGTACCAGACTTAATAGAACTAGTTATCTGTGAAAAATTTGGACCATTCAATTTTTAACCTTATTTGAATGGTAGATTGATTACTTTCCCACCATAGGTAAATTAGTCACTTTGTCTACCATAAACGCCACCTTGTAGTAGTGGCCTAAACTAGCTTGGGTGGATGAATGCTGGCCTCAAATTCAATTGACTTGGATTCTCTGCATGATAATTATCACGTAATTACATACAATAATTTCGTCTATTGATTTAAGATTTGACAATTCATATTACACAATGAATAAATCAAATGTTAAACAATATGGTCATTGATATTGGACTTGCGAGATCTTAATTGTGATGTAGTTATAGTTAAAAAAAATTACAGGACACCGGCACAAACTTAACCCTAAAGTTTATATAGTTTAGGTAAATTAAATTTTTCAATATGTATTAAATGACCTACACCTTTCCTAAAAAATTGACTAGCACCTACATAAAATGTTTTTCCCACGTTATCAGTATTATTATTTTCTAACAACAGAATTTTATCATGGAAAAGACTTTTCTAACCCTTAGATCGTTGAGGAACACGATTTTTATCATGGACTGTCTACACCAAATTTTTTTCCTTTCTCTTTTACACTCTTATATTTTTGTTTAGATCTGAAATACACGATTTTTATCATAGACTGCCTACACCATATTTTTTTCTTTTCTCTTTTACACTTATATTTTTGTTTAGATCTGAATTTTTTTCTTTTCTTGATCCGGAAACAATTGGTCGGATTTTCTCGCTCGCGCGCGCGCCCATATTTTAAGAGTGACTTAGAAGTTGAATTTTTTTACGATTTTTTGCAGGCATGTTTGGGACATAAAAACAACATCTCCCACAAAAAACGAGAATTTTCCGACAAGGGACGGATTAAATATGAATTTTTTACGCGCCAAAAACTCAAGAACGCGAAACAACAAAACATGCACCTAGAAAACGAATTTTGAGCTGGTTTTTTGCAGACACCTCTATAAAAATACATATAGAGGATCTGCAAAAAACCAACTCAAAATTCGTTTTCTAGGTGCATGTTTTGTTGTTTCGCGTTCTTGAGTTTTTGGCGCGTAAAAAATTCATATTTAATCCGTTCCTTGTCGGAAAATTCTCGTTTTTTGTGAGCGATGTTTTTTTTATGTCCTAAGCATGCCTGCAAAAAATCGTGAAAAAATTCAACTTCTAAGTCACTCTTATAATACTAGCGTGCGCGCACGCGGATGCGCGCGAGCGAGAAAATCCGACCAATTGTTTCCAGATCAAGAAAAGAAAAAAATTCCAGATCTAAACAAAAATATAAGAGTGTAAAAGAGAAAGGAAAAAAATTTGGTGTAGACAGTCCATGATAAAAATCGTGTTCCTCAACAATCTAAGGGTTAGAAAAGCCTTTCCCATGCTGGGAAGCAACCTTGCTTCCCCAGGCTAAACGCCACCATGTGTGTAATATAATATATGAGAAATTGCATAACACAAGACCTGCACAAGCATAAAGTGTTGGTAATAGCACTACACACATTCCCTCAAAATATACTTTTTTGTTGTTGTTAAAACAAACAATATGACATTGATAAGTTAGAGAACTTGGGTCTCTAGGAACTCCCCACAAACTTCAACTAGTGAATTGTTTCTCACCAGATATTTTGGGATACTTTTTGCTTATTGGGTATAAAGAAAATTGAGAAAGAGAGACTTTTGTTAATTAAATTGACATTAATAATTTTTCTTATGGGTAAACTAATATATCTCCGTGTACAACTGCAGAAACTAATTAATTTTTTAAGATATCATTCAAGGGATTGACATCCCCCAATATATGTTTTTTTTCATACACATCAATCAGAGTGACCAAATTGTATGACTAATGAACATTTTATATTCCCCAGAGAAATTTAAACCTCTCTTAAAGTTAAAAAGTTAAACTCTTACCATTCACCAAACACATTATTTACAACATTTAAGTATCAACTGAAATACTTTTTGTAAGAAAATATAAACAAAAATAAGTAAAAAAAAGTTGATATATTTGACTCAAATTTTAAACCAAATACGTCAACTTTGTTTGATTCACTTATGTTTATGAAAAGTGAGAGAGACCTAATGCATATACCAAAATTCCAAATCAACCATAAAACGAAAAGGCCTTATCCTTCATTCACTTTGGTAATGCTTCCAAACTAACACCATGGCTTCAACATTCCTCACATATCCTGCACCTCATCATCTACACAATCTCTTTCAAACCAAAACATCTTCACAACTTTCTACTCACAACAACAAAACCAAAAAGCACTTCTTCATAAAATGCACCACTCCATTAAATTCCACATCTTCTGAGCCAGAATTTCCAACTCCAGACCCTACAAACACTACAATGAACAGTCCAGAAACATTTCCTATAGAGAAAAGAAGAAGATCAGAGATAATCAGACAAAGAAGGCCGAAAACCGACCTTGCAAATGCCAAGCCACCAAATTTTGAAATAGGTTGGAAAAGGACAAAAGAGATTAACCTTGAGAAGCCAGTAGGGTATGTGGTAGCTGATTTTTTGGAGAAGTTGGAGGAACTTATGAAGAAGGAATTTGGTTCAACAGAACTGTTGGCAAAAGTTGGTGAAATTGTTGCTGAAAGAGCAAGAGAAGAAGCAGAAATTTTGAGAGATGAAGGGAAAGTTGAGGAGAGAATGGTTGTTGAACTTTTTAGAGTTTTGAGGTTGATGGAAATGGATTTGGCAATGGTGAAAGCTTCTGTTAAGGAAGATACTTTGAATGAGAGGCTTGATCAAGCTAAGGCTAGGTGCAGGCAAGCTATACTTGTTGCTTATTCCTTTTGAATTTTAACTATTCATGGGAATGTTGTAATAAGAAGTTGAGATTACTAATGATTAATGAACATTTTGTTTGAGTGACTGATTGATATATTTCAATAATCATAAGACACTGAACTACCTCTGTATCTTATTATAAACTGATTTTTTTTTGTCATTTTCATGTATATTAAGAAAAACAGTTACTTTCATGTATACACTAATTGTTGTCTTGGAAGAAGTATTCCAGAGTTTTTGATGGCATTCTGTAATATTCTTGCTTTGGTGATTCTAATGAATGACCTGCAAGAAACCATTAATGCATCACTCATAATGGACTTAATTTCACACCTAAAGAATAAAGTTGAACAAATAAGTTGATCCTTAAATTTAGTTAAAACTAATCTGTACAAGTCCTTATAAATTTCAAAGTGAAACAGCCCCTATTTGTTGAGTTCCAATGTAGAGTGAAGTTACAAGAACCTAATGAGAACTATTTTGCATTGTTTGATACTTACAGGAATCCTTATAAAGAATTTTGAATTACAGGAACTAAATTCAATTTGAAAGTTATACCCGAAAGAGTAATTGAATTTGAAGTAAATTATGGGATTATAACTAACGGATTTATTGAATAGTGATAAATTGTTCACAACATAGGGGTAAAAGACTGTTGTAAAAACTAGTATTTGTTGAGGCAAAAAATGCAAAGTGCTCTTGAATCAACCACTACTAAGTGTTAAGCATTGTTTAAGCAATCAACCACTTTTTTGTTATTGTAAAAAAAAAACACATTCAGCTATAAATTTTTCTTTCAAAACTTTTTTTATTTATTTAATTCAATGTTAAGAGTAAGAGAGTTCAAAATACTTGAAGAAATTCCTTTCATGGGTTAAGTGAAGAATCAATTATTTCTCAACATGAAACATTTTTTTTCGTTCACACTTATCACTCAAATAGCCTCTTTATTTTAAGGATCTCAATGACTTGTTGATATGAATTGTAGTAGTCCAAATGGACATCTAAACTATAGGATAAGTTATAACATCACCTTAAAGTTATAAGATGGAAAATTTCTATAATAGCAATTCTAAAAATGACATTTTTCTCTTTCAAGAGGGTGAAGAGAATTGATTATGTAGCATAATTCGTAGAAATTGTTTGTAGGACCAATTTGTATGTACACCAGCACCTATTGTTAGTAGCAAAGTTATGAAGAGCACTACATACATATATACCCCTCTTATTAAGGAGCCTCAGTATTATGTGAATTATCATTGGCATTTGCAGAAGTAGCGAACAGAGAATCGTAACATTTTTGTGAAGGCAAAAGACCAAGTTTATCCTTCATTTCTAAAAACAACTCCAGGCAAGTTTGCAAATGATTGGTTTCTGACTCTTCAATTCGAGAAAATACCTATAACCATGCAGACAAAAGTTTGTTGTCAAAACAAGTCAACTTGTATGCTATGGAACAAAAATCATAATGAAAGTTGTCAATTTAACAATATTAAAAAATATTTTATGATCCAGGGTTGTCAATTGTGGAATGCAGAAAATAGCAAATTTGTTAAAATTCCATTACGCCAGCGCTAAAGCACTACTATAGATGGATATTTGACAACATTTTGTAGTGTATCGTGAAACAATAATTTGTTAAAATTGCTGTGCTATAGCGCTACAACACAACTACAGCCGCTGTGTGAAAACATTGGTTCCATATGCCACAGAAGTTTGATCGTGTTTTTGATTTACACAAAAACTACAGTAATAACACAACATATAGCTCAGAATTTGGGAGTGGGCCTAACTCAATTCCAAAAGTTAGCTCAAGAGGTGAGGATTGCCTAAGCCTTATAAAGACTGGCCATACTTCCAATTGATGTAGGATCTCAAAAATAGTCATGCTTCTTGCAACATTGAATTGAAAGTTCATACAGTTTGCATTAAAAGGGAGCATGACCTAACCTTATCAAAGAGAACATTCATTACCAGTTCATCAATTTGTAACTTATCCTTGAGAAGCTTACACAGGTCAATAGCAGAACTGTCCAAAATCAAAATCAACATAAGTAAATACAAGAATAAATACATTTTTTGTGCACATAAACCAATGGAAGTGTAAAATAAAAATAAAAACAAACCTTAAACGCTTATTCCAAATACAACACAAGATGATTCTGCAGCAAGCATCATTCCAATAGGATGTATCATTTAGTTCCTCAAGTAGAAGAAGCAATTGATCGAACTCTCCATCGGAACAAGTGTGCTCCTATGAGGCAAAGCATTCAGATTCAGATTTGCATACAATTGAGTAAACAGAACAGTGACTTTGTTGTGGAAGGGGAAACCCTGAGGAAAATTTGCTTTCTATCAAGAATACATTTTTGACAAGGAAGATAAAGTAAATTTATGGGGAACAAATTATTTCTCAAGTCCCCAACTAAAATATACACAACTTTCTTTAATGGCTCAAACTCTGTTTGTCCTGTTTCTGGACGAAAAAGTTCTCTCGTTTTTCATTTTCATCCGAGTACTAGATTCTCTTTCTTTTTATAGACAAGGTTCTGGAAGTAACTTGGTAATCATGGAAACACACAGAAAATAGTGTACCTTGAGCAATGCACAGTTATGTGAAATGAGCTTATCATATGATGAGGAAGAAGGTAAAACTTCTAGTTTTTCATGCAAATCCTTGAATTTATTTATGCCACCCTCAACCTTCAAGAACACCAACAATACATCAGATGAAACACACAAAACACAATATCTTGTCCAAACACACGATTAGTGACAGGTATCATGCCAAAGAACATGTATGAATAAAAAAACCTTTGAGGCTTTGAAAAATTTGATTTTGGCCAAATGTTCACATGGAACTATGCACTTTTTAGCGTACAAACACAATGTAGCAATACTCAAAATAAAGGGCAACCCGGTGCACTAAAGCTCCCGCATACGCAGGGTCCGGGAAGGGGTCCCACCAAAATAAATCAGGAAAAAATATTCATCACTGAATGCGTCCAACATAAATCTACAATACAAGCTATTTTGAATTAATCTTGCGCTATCCACCAATTCTGCTCTAGGTTACTTAGAACGAAATCAAAAGAATAACAACAAAATGTAAAATGTAAAAGATAAAAGATAAAGAATTGTGTCTATCAAAAGGCAATGATGATAAGTATCCAAGCCCTTAGGAAACTCTCCCTTAAAAGCTAGCTATCGAGGGGGAAGAACCAAGCCACTTAAATTTTCCACCAAACATCCTATGCTACTTGACATGAGACTTGGACACCCCAAAATATCCAAGTCCCTATCATAGCACTGCCTCTGAGAGCCGATGTCCCCGGAAGCTAAACTCTATGATGCTTTGTTCAACCTTTGCGGTCAACCCCTCCATAGGTACCCTTTCTCAACCATCGGAAACTATTGATAAGTATCCAAGCCTTGGGGGACCCTCTCTTAGAAGCTAGATATCGAAAGGGGAGAACCAAGCTACTTAAAATACTCTACCAAACATCTGATACTACTCGATGTAGGACTTGGCACCCCCATAGTACTTAAGTCCCATCAAATGATGACTACACGCATGGTGTTGGGAGAGTTGGTAACATAACTCTCCTCTAGAAAAAGAACTCGAGTTCAATTCTTGAAGTCCCCATTTAGGATACATCCCAGCTCTGTGTAAAAAATCGAATGTCCTACTGCAGACTCAGGATTTAATTCGATTATAAGTCCAAACTTTAAAGGACCTGCGCTTATGTTATTGATAATTATCACTAAAGTATGCTGATTGAAACTAGCAAACTGTGTTTCATGCAACATCAATCATGATTAAAGTCTTTTTTTGATCAAGTCTCATGATTAAAGTCTGAAGTAACACAAAAATGTGAAACTGGTGATATAGTTCTAGGATAAAGCAAACTGCATAAAGTAAAATACTTAATGGTATCACATCATTACAGAAACTATATCATGCAGGAGGATTTCCTTACCGATAAATCTGGAATGCTGACTGTATAACTAGCAATGAAGTTTGTAATATTATCTTCATCATAATCTGCAAAATGTAAGAAATCTCACTAAAATATGTACAGGGGAAAAAAATTATAGAGAAAGGGAACGCCTAATCCCTCCATACCATCATAATAAACTCTAAAAACACACTGGTAGTAAGTTAGACTATTATTTATTATTTAGTTCAGTACATTTACAATTACCAAAGAAATATATTTGCAGCCCTAGTTTATGTCAATTAATGCATATCAAACATAAAAGTACAGATTTCAAGAGATACGGAAGTTCATATGTCATAAGAAAAGTGCATTATTCTTTTCCAAACCGAAGGTTACAACAAGAAGATAAAAATCATGATCATACCACTTGCTTTGAAGTCTAAAAGGAGCTCCTCTGCAACAGGTTCCAATAGTAGTCTTCCCAATGCCTGAAATACCTTCGCTATAGAGTCAACAGATGAAAGCTTTTTTATGTCCATGATTTCCAACACCTCCAAAATATTCTCCTTCCGTTCACTCTCACAAAGAGCCAATAAATAATTTTCTGCAACATACGTTGAATAAAATAAATTTTAAAGCACTACTTGAAACAAAATATCTGTTAATGTTGAACATCTATGTACAGAAAAGGCAGTATCATGTTAATATTTATGTCTCCAAACCAGACAGTGGATGCACCGATTTTGAAACATGCATGTTTGGCATGAAGACTTTTAACAATGAGCTGCATAACAGAAGTGTACTTATATACAATTTAGTTCTATTTATGTTGTCTCAACATGTTTTTGATTGAGCGCATACATGAATTCTCACAGATATATTAATTTACTTACAAATGTAATGGCATAAAAATTCATATTAGAATAATCTGATCCAATTAGCCACACAAAACACGGACAAAACAGTTCAAAAGATCAAAAAATTATAAGACATCAATTATGTCTGTGTACAAACAAAAATGAACTTGCGAGTATATGTTACGGTCGAAATCCAATGATAGAAGTTTGAGCATAGCTTCCGAGAAACAAATTATGACAGAAATGCATGTCATAAAAACAAATAAAAGATTCACCCACCTCGTAAATCAAAAGTGTTGTCACCATCATTCTCTGCAAAATAGTTACAGAGATCCTGAATTTTTTCTTCATTATTAACTTTTAACCACATCATCATTTCATAGTAACCCAGTCTCGCAGTTGAACTGGGAACCTCTTCTTTGATAATATGACAGAAAAACTGAAACTCTTCAACCATACCCATGTCAATTGTATACAAAAGAAGTGGGCGGTATGTTTGCTCTTCTGGCATTAAACCTTGTTTCTTCATTAAATCAAAAAGGTGAAAAACCTTCCCCATTTCTTCAATTGCAATGTCTTCATTCTCAGCTTCCCTAGCTTTACCCATGCATATTTTTACCAATGCATTGTATCCTTTCACGCCTGGTTTTCGTCCCACTTTATCAAACAACTCAAGGGTAGCCTCAGTTCCTAGTATCTTCGCACAGCTTTCAATTAAGCGGAGAAAACGGTTTTCTTGGGCAATTTTGAACATGAATTTTCTTTTCTTTTCTCGAGAAACTTCTTTCCTTCGCAATGATATATTACTCTGAGGTATGTTTGGCAACTGCGATACATTCAGTATTCTTTCAAACTCATTTGCAGCATCAATTTTCTCAGTATCAGATCTCTTGACTGACTCGCCACCTGAAATAAGTAACAACAATACACTAGTAGTAGCTCAAGTGGCCGAGCAAGGTCCAATGTTGTCAATCGCGGAAAATAGCCGTTTGTTCAAATTTCACTATGCTACAGTGTTATAGCGTTGTAAATTGTAATAGCCTCTATGTGACAACACTATGTACTAAATAGTGTATCACAAAACAATAGCAGTTTGTTAAAGCTCCGCTACGCTATAGCGCCGCTATTTGACAACATTGCTGAGTCACTCTAAGGGTTGGAGAATCAGGTCCAAGGTTGAAACCCTAACAACTAACATAACACCAACTAACAATAAACATTTGCGATCAAAACAAGACCTTTCAGACAACAAGAAAACAAAATAAAAATTCTAGTTAATTTATTCATAGGAGATGAAAAAAGGTGGAAAAGAATTGTCAATAAAAAGTTGAAACTATGAGTTAAACTAATAAACTCTATGAAACACTGACTTCGACACCAGACATGACACTACACTGGTAAAAATTTGAAAAAATGAATCACATGTGTTGGCACCGGACAAGACACTTGAGTGACTTGACACAGATTCGTCGACGCTGATAAAAATTTGAAAACTAATTGAACATAATCACATGTGTCGCTCTCTTTCCATTAGAAGTTAAGGTGCTACAAAGGTACTCAAACATTCTTTGAATTTTCTTCCATATCCTAAACAAAATAGAAACATACATTCTCATAGACATTTTAACAAACACTTACCGTAGAAAATAGAAGAAATCTGATGAAAGACCGCTTCAGACAATTCATCTGCAACAACAAAATATCACAGCAGGAAAAATTAAAATGAGATTTTTATACTCAAATATTAAACAAAAATAAACCCAGATTTTTTTCTTCAATATAACAATACTCATTAACGTAATTGGTCAAAATAAAAAATACCCAGAAAAAATTAAGTTTTTATTCATTTTTCTGGCATAAAGTGTGGTTATTATAGTGGAAAATGTACCTGAATCAGAGTTACGATGAAGGTTGAGGCTTGCGAGGATAGAATCAACATCGAGTTTGGAATGGGTGGTTGTAGAAGATGATGAAAAAGGAGAAGAAGAATAAAGGTTGAATTTGGTGGGTGAACGTGTACGAAAGGGGGTGCAAATAGTTCTAATAATGTGGAAGTAACGCATTTGAATTTGAATGAATATATATGATAAATTATTATGATGAAGATGAAGTGATGCTGTTTCTGTAATGTAGAAATGGAAGGAATAACGCAATGAGCTCAATTTACGAGTGATGAGTGAACTATATATACTTACTATACTCGTAATTTTATTATTTTGATTAATATACTACTACTTAATTTAAAATTGGGTAACAGTCATTTTGATTCCTGAGTGTGTAAGGAGTAGTCGTAATAGTCCTTCAATGTATAAAAATTTCAAAATTGTCCTTAATTGTGCACTTTGTTAGTCAAAATAGTACATGACGCTAAAAAAATCTCTCAATTCTCACAATAACTCTTTTCATATAGTAACTAAAATGACAATAACTAAGTATATTGAATGACTAATATGACAATATTAATGAAGTATTTTAATGTCAAGAACTATTTTGACTAACGAAGTGCACAATCAGAAACTATTTTGAAATTTTGATATCTTAAGAGACTATTGCGGCTACTCGTTATACATTCAAGAACTAAAATAACAATTACCCCTTTAAAATTTGTTAAAGAGAACCCACTTTATATGTCTCTCAAATTTTTAGATGGAGAATAGTCGATTTTTAATGGGGGTTGAAATTTTAATATCGATGACATGGTAACTCAATTTTATACAAAAAAATTTGTTAACTTATTAACCTTCATTCAACAATGAGTGACCCATTTTGACTATAAAGACAGATCGTAGCATATTTCATCCTTCTATCTAGAAACGCACACTCATCCTTATCTCTAGAAAACAACCTTCGTTCGCCATCATTCACACACCCCCAGATCCAAATCATCAAGGAGTGGTGGTGTGTTTGCCTTCAACGTCGCACCACCCTCTAACCCCTAATGAGGTCTTTTAGTCGTCGGCGCCGTGTCGCTGCAAGGGATCTTTGCGGTGTGATTTAAATTAGTTTTGGGGCAAAAATTCATCTGGTCTAAAGATAAAATTATATGTGGTTTGATTTAATTTTGGATGACTCATTTAAAAAATTCGATCTGAATCGATCTAGTTTAATGTGGTTTATTAATATTATACAGACATGATAAAATAATATGTTTAATGCAAAATATAACGTATAATATGTTAAAAAATTAATATTATAGGATGAAAATCATCGATTATGTTTGAAAAATATAAAATTGTAAAAATATAATATAATAAATCAAACTAATAAGTAGTATTAAAAATTTATACACCAACGAATAATAGATTAATGTAAAATATCATACTAATTAAAAATAAAAATAAAAAGTATTAATATATATATATATATATATATATATATATATACTTTTTGTTTGGTTTGGTTTGGTTTTGAAAATTCAATCCGATCCGATTGATTCTCACAAAACCACATCCAAATTCAAATAATATTCGGTTTTGTGCGGTTTTCAGTTTTTTTGGATCAGCTTGTGGTTTTAAGTTTGATCAGTTTGGATTTGAACGCCCCTAGCCGCTGTGACATGCCTCTCTTCACTGTTCTCTCATGCTCACTGTAATGTGTTGATGGCTCGCCACTGGATTTGCGTTCTCAAGCTTCTGGGTTCGTCGCTGAGGCTTTGTTGTCAGTGGTTCCTCGTGGTTATCCACCACACATGCCTCCTTACACGACACCTATTTGTTGGGTATGTTGCTTCATTGTCGGAGATCTGGGAGCGTACCTTTTGGGTTAATGGTTAGTTAAGCCCCGTAATCTAGAGGTTATGCCCCAAATTTGTTTTGGTTATGTTTGATTCGCATGGCCTCTATGTCGCGATGTTCAATACATCAAATGACATTGACTGGATTCGATATTGGACTGACACCGCCATTGCAATTGTTCGATCTACCCCATTTAGGATTGTCTTTATTTACCCTTTGGGTTGTTTCCAAAACCACATATGTTGTAGTTTGTCTGTTTGTAATACTTGTTAAGGTTGATTCCTACACTTTTTGTGGTTCGACTATGTCATGTTTATACCCCCTCGGTATTTTGTAGTCTTTTTTCATTTTAATCTGTATAGGGTGTTGCAGACAGTTCACCGTTTGCACCCTATTTTTCTTACAAAAATGTAGCATATAAGATGTCGGATTTGTCTCGATGAATATTTTCAAAATATCAACTTTTTATGTTTTTGCAAATATATGATTAAAGATATTAAATGTCAAAATTGTGCATTGATATATATGAAGTGTAACATCCCGCTTCAGACTTAAATATTTATCAGTGTCGAGACGATGTATCAGAGTTATTTTAAGAGAAGGGCAATTTGGTAAATTGCTGCCCAAGGAATTATAAAAGGGGAAAAACCCCAAAATTTCCTCATTTCCCCATTCTCCTTCTCTCTCTAAAGTTCATAAACTTCTCTCCCTGTCTCTCTAAGGCACACGCCCATCCCCTCTTATCACCATCCATCAAATTTTATTTGCAAACTCTTGGGTCACAAGCAAGCTAGCTTTGGGGAGGCTTGGAGCAAGAAAAGAAGTTAAGGAAGAATCAAGAAGGAGGAAGGACCAAGCTAGGGTTTTGAGGAAAAATTGGCAAGTAAGCAATCAAGCATTAATCAAGGTTTAAGGTGAGCTCCACAGGGTTTTAGAACCCACCATGAGTGAGTTTGAGTGTGTAATTTTATTTTATGTAATTAGCATGCGCATTAAACTGATACTGGATACATTTAAATTTTGAATAATAATATTAATACATACAACTGAAAGAGTACAAGTGGCTCGTTTATACAATTATCCGAATACCAAAAATGAATACTTATACATAATAATGATAATCTCCTGAGCTTGTACTTGACGAGCAACTGCACTCCAATCCAGTATCTCCCTAATGATCTTCTTCATGAACCTCTTGCTTACCTAAAAACCTGCACCAGAAGGATTGGGATGAGACATAATGTCTCAGTGAGCACCAGCCCAACCTACTGTTGGCAACCACGGGGGAAACCTAGGGTCGTCGTGCCTACTATTGGCAATCTTGGGGATTCCTACGATCGCCGTCTTTCTCTACAAATTCCGCGATCAAGGGAAACTAGGATCGCTATATGTCTTAATCTTATGCTTATCATATTCTTGCCTTAAACTTAAACTCATACTTAGTGATCTGGGGACATCCTATGATCACTTTCTTTCTTTGCTGACTACTCGTCATATTCTCATAATAATTTCATAAGTATCAATATACATCATTCTTAATCATAAAGTTAGAAGTTAGCGTTGAACAATCAATACATTATCTTGGTTCATTTTACGGAGTGCATCCGGGTGGAGTAACCCCGAAGTACATCTCCCATCATACCGGTGAAATTCCTATCATATCAGGCTAACACCGGACTCCTCTTATCGCTGTGTGGACAACTCTCTCAAAGAAGTCCCATCCGGCGTATCCCGGAGTCTGCTGAACACAACTTAACTTTGCATGTAGACAACCCTCTCGGAGAAGTCTCATCCGGCGTATCCTGGAGTCTGCTGAACATGCTTAATCTTATAACATACGTGTGGACAATCCTCTCGGAGAAGTCCCATCCGGCATAATCCGGAGCCTGCTGAACACGTTAAGCATAATCTTATAAACTTTCGTGTGGATAGCCCTTTCGGAGAAATCTCATCCGGCATAATCCGAAGCCTGATGGACACATTTAAACTTTATATTATAATTCTTGACTTATTACTCTTATGTATCACTGATACAATATTCTAATCTTTGCATATCTAATGCATTCTTTAAATAATCATTCTTAAGTGCTTAACCTATAATAAAAGGTTCTGAAAACTTTAAACATTGAATCATTCCTTGTGCTTACGCACCTTAATTGAGTGCATCTTAAACTTGCTATCCTAGGTGCATTCTCATTCCCATTAACTCTTTGTTGGGAACTAAGCCCCTTATCTTACTTGATAACTTAGGGATAATTCTACCCATTGTCATAATTGACACTTGATTCTTTTGAGGTTAAACCTTGTTGAGTATTTTGGTGTTGGCTGCATTGTTTTGGCAAAACCAAGGTATTGAATAGAAGCATCTCCATATGTAGAACATTTCTTCAGTTGGAAGTTTTTAATTTTGAAGCCATTCAGAAGCTGAAAATGCCATCAGAAGCTGAATGCATCAGAAGCACTGTAGCACTTCAGAAGCTGATTTCAGGTTCTGATGACAGCGTTGACTTCTGTTGACCACATCAGAAGCTGGTTTTTCAAATTAGTTTTTGTGCGTATCTTGGGAGATTTAGCAAGGAATTATCTTTGTATAATTGCTTCTAGAATGCTGATTAAATTGGAGAAGATATCATTGAAGATTTGGTTCAGTTTCATGATCTTCGTATTTTCTGTTTTAAATCTTTCAAAGATTGGATGCAGTTTTATTTGTTACTTGATTGGATCATTCTTATTCCAGTAACAAATCAATTCAGAAGATTAGTTTGTTATTTATGCTGCAAGACTGAAGGCTATAAAAAGAGGAGGGCTGCTGCTATTCAAGACATACGAGTTTTAGAGTTTAGAAATCAGAAATTGAGTCTGTGTTTGTTTTTAAGCTATTAGCTTTGTTTTGTGCACCACTCAATGTTTGAGTTGGTTTAGTGTTTTTATTGAGTTGTAATTCATTCTAAGCCTTTAGGTACGAATGAAGTGTTGTCATTGAAATTGTGTTCAAAAACAGGGGATTGTTAAGGGTTGTTCAAGTAGCTGGGTTTAGTTGCTTGAATAGGAAGTTAGAGGATTCTAATACTCAGAGTTGGGTAGAAGTCTGACTAGGAGGAGTGTAATTGCTAAGGCTGGGAACTGGGAGTCAGTGTCTTGAGTCTTTGGGTTAAATCCTATAGTGGATTTCCTTCCTGGATTGGTATCCCCCAGAGTAGGAGGTGTTTACTCCGAACTGGGTTAACAAACCTTGTGTGTTTTTAGCTTTCCTGCACTTTACTTTTCTGCTGTTTATCTGTTTTTTTATTGTGCTAAGTTCTGTTCAGAACCTGTCTGGTTCAGAACCTGCGTTTATCTCTTAAGTATTGCCTGGCCAGAATTTCAATTGGCATCAGAGCAGGCACCCTGCCTTTATTTTGGGTGAGATTCAGAGGACTTAATATCTGGCAAGCATGGATAGAGAAGGAGGCTATGTCAATAGACCACCCCTACTAGATGGCACAAACTATGAATATTGGAAGTCAAGGATGTGTGCCTTTCTAAAGTCTATTGACAGCAGGACTTGGAAAGCTGTGATTAAAGGCTGGGATCATCCTGTGTATACAGACAAAGATGGTAATAAGACTGAGATTTTGAAGCCTGAGGAGGAATGGACCAAAGCTGAAGATGATCTGTCACTGGGAAATTCAAAAGCTTTGAATGCAATCTTTAATGGTGTGGACCAGAATATGTTCAGACTCATCAAACAATGTACTGTTGCAAAGGAGGCCTGGGAAATTTTAAAGACAACTCATGAAGGAACTTCTAAAGTGAAGATGTCCAGATTGCAGCTGCTGACCACCAAATTTGAGAACCTGAAGATGAAGGAAGATGAATCCATTCAGGATTTTTACATGAATGTGCTGGACATGGCAAATTCTTTTGATTCACTTGGAGAAAAGATGACTGATGAGAAGTTAGTCAGAAAAATCCTCAGGTCCCTGCCCAGAAGATTTGACATGAAGGTCACTGCAATTGAGGAGGCTCATGATATTTCTGCTATGAAGGTTGAGGAGCTGATTGGGTCTTTGTTAAATTTTGAGACTGCATTCTGCAAACAGCCTGATAAGAAAGGGAAAGGTATAGCTTTTACTGTGAATGCTGAAGCTGATGATCAACAAGAGTCTGATGAGGATGACTTATCAGAAGCTCTAGTGTTGCTGGGAAAACAATTCAACAAGATTCTGAAGAATGTTAACAGAAAAGCCAAAGCCAAAGGTCAGAATTTCAGATTCAATAACAAAAAGCAACAAACTGATGAGAAGAAGACCAAGTCTGAGGAGAAAAGTAACCAAGCCAAAGGAGTGCAGTGCTATGAGTGTGAAGGTTATGGACATATCAAGTCTGAATGTCCTACTTTTCTTAAGAAGCAGAAGAAAAGCCTAGTTGTTGCATGGTCTGATGATGGTTCTGAAGAAGATGATGTTAGTGAATCTGGTATGTGTGATACTGGTCTGGTAGTAAGGTCAGGAGCTATCTTGAAGAAGGAAGCTGTTTTAGAGTCTGAGACCTTTTCAGAGTCTGACTCAGAGTCTGAAGCCTCATCTGTGTCTGAAGCTGGTAAAACCTCATATGATGAACTAGCTGATAACTACAAGAAGCTGTATACCAGAAGTGCTGAGGTTTGCAGACAAGTTTTGGATCAGAAGGAGACTATTCTTCAACTGGAGGCTGAAAAAGGTGAACTGTTAGTGCAGAATTCAGATTTAAAAGAAGAAGTGAACCAACTGAACTCCCAACTTGATCAAATGAAGAAGCAAGTGAGGATGTTGAACTCTGCTACTGATAAGTTGGAGGACATTTTGGGGAATCAGCAACAAGGAAAAACTGGTTTAGGCTTTGTTGATCAGACTCAGATTCCTAAACAGATGAATTTTGTTCCTGCCACTAAGACTGATGATTCTATGATTGGAACATCTAAGAAGAGACCTCAGAAACAAGCCCTGATGCAAGCTCAAAAGCAAGCTCAGAAGAGACCTCAGATGCAAGGTCAGAAGCAAGTTCAGATGCTACCTCAGAAGCAACCCCAGAAATTTTTCAGAAACAGAAGAAGGAGAAATCATCCATGGATCTGTCATCATTGTGGAAAGAAAGGGCATATCAAACCATTCTGCTTCAAACTTTATGGCTATCCTGAACATTTTCAGTATAGAAGAGTGCAACCAGCTGCACCCAGACATAGTGTCCAGAAGGTGTGGAAGCCCAAAGTTCAGAATGTTGGCCTGATTGCTCATACTTCTTTGAGAGCCACCTCAAAAGAAGACTGGTATTTTGATAGTGGGTGTTCAAGGCACATGACTGGTGTGAAGAAGCTGCTGAGCAATATCAGATCATACTCCAGAAGTTATGTGACATTTGGAGATGGTGTAAAAGGTCAGATTCTGGGTATTGGTGATTTGATCAGAGAAGGTTTGCCCAGACTTAATGATGTGCTACTGGTGGAAGGATTAACCTCTAATCTGATCAGTATTAGCCAACTTTGTGATCAAGAATTGAAGGTTAATTTTAACAAACTAGAGTGTATTGTTACTGATCAGGAAGATAAGATTCAGATGAGAGGCTGCAGATCCAAAGACAATTGTTATTTGTGGGTTTCTGAAGAAGAAAGAAGGTTGACTTTTTGTCTTATGAGCTCAGAAGAAGAAGTCAAGCTCTGGCACCAGAAACTGGGACATTTGCATATGAAAGGCATGAAAAAAATCCTAAGTACTGAAGCTATCAGAGGTGTACCTAATCTGAAGATCAATGAGGACAATGTTTGTGGTGATTGTCAAATTGGAAAACAAACAAGAAAGTCTCATCCCAGATTAGTTCACCAGGTAACTACTAAAGTACTAGAACTTGTTCATATGGATTTGATAGGGCCTATGCAAGTTGAGAGTATTGGAGGCAAGAGGTATGCTTTTGTAATGGTAGATGACTACTCTAGATATACATGGGTCAGCTTTGTTAGAGAAAAGTCTGACACTTTTGAAGTTTTCAAAGAGATGTGCATTCAACTACAAAGAGAAAAGGACTGTGGCATAGTCAGAATCAGAAGTGATCATGGCAAATAATTTGAAAACAAGAGTTTTTCAGAATTCTGTGCTTCTGAAGGTATAAAGCATGAGTTTTCTGCACCTATCACACCTCAGTAAAATGGTGTAGTTGAGAGGAAGAACAGGACTTTAGCAAAATGTGCAAGGGTTATGCTGCATGCTAAGAAGCTGCCATATATGTTTTGGGCTGAAGCAATGAACACAGCATGTTACATACACAATAGAGTCACTTTGAAAAAGGGAACAACATCTACTCTGTATGAATTGTGGAAAGGGAGGAAGCCAACTGTGAAATATTTCCATGTTTTTGGGAGCAGATGCTATATCTTGGCTGACAGAGAGAATAGAAGAAAACTGGATCCTAAATCTGATGAGGGCATATTCCTGGGTTATTCAGTGAACAGCAGAGCTTACAGGGTGTTTAATTCCAGAACCAAGGTTGTGATGGAGTCCATAAATGTGGTTATTGATGATTTGTCTGCTGAGAATGAAAAGAATGAGCCTGAAGTTGTTCCAGAGCTTGAAGCCTCAGAAGAACAAACTTCAGAAGCAGAAAAGCATTCAGAGTCTGAAGAAGCAGAAGATCAACCAGATCACGTTCCAAATGGTAAAGGGCCATCAATTAGAGTTCAGAAGGATCATCCTAAGGAACTTATCATTGGAAGCTTAGATCAAGGCGTCAGAACCAGGAGATCAGATGATGCTACTGATTCTTGCTTTGTGTCAAAGCTTGAACCTAAAAATGTGAAAGAAGCCCTGACTGATGAATTTTGGATTAATGTGAAAGAAGCCCTGACTGATGAATTTTGGATTGAAGCAATGCAAGATGAATTGAATCAGTTCAAAAGGAGTGAAGTGTGGGATCTTGTTCCAAGACCAGAAGGGCTGAATGTGATTGGCACTAAGTGGATATTCAAGAATAAAACAGATGAAAATGGTACTGTAGTCAGAAACAAGGCAAGGTTGGTTGCTCAGGGTTATACTCAAGTTGAGGGACTTGATTTTGATGAGACCTTTGCACCTGTGGCCAGACTAGAGTCCATAAGACTACTGTTGGGTGTATCCTGTATTCTCAAGTTCAAATTATTCCAGTTGGATGTGAAGAGTGCATTTCTGAATGGATATTTGCAAGAAGAGGTATATGTTGAACAGCCTAAGGGTTTTGTGGATCCTAAGTTTCCAGAACATGTGTACAAGTTAAAGAAGGCTTTATATGGATTGAAACAAGCACTAAGAGCATGGTATGACAGACTGACTCAGTTTCCTGTTGCTCAAGGGTACAGAAAAGGTGGTTCTGATAAGACTCTGTTTGTGAAAGATGAAAATGGGAGTCTGATGATTGCTCAGATTTATGTAGATGATATTGTGTTTGGAGGAATGTCTCAGAAGATGGTCAAACTGTTTGTTCAACAAATGCAATCAGAGTTTGAAATGAGTTTGGTTGGAGAGTTGACTTATTTTCTTGGATTACAAGTCAAGCAAATGGAAGATACAATCTTCATTTCTCAGAGTAAATATGCCAAGAACATAGTGAAGAAATTTGGATTGGAATCTGCTGCTCACAAAAGGACACCAGCTGCTACTCACCTGAAGTTAACTAAGGATGAACATGGAGTTTCAGTAGACCAAAGTCAGTACAAAAGCATGATTGGGAGCCTATTGTATTTAACTGCAAGCAGACCTGATATCACTTATGATGTTGGAGTTTGTGCAAGATATCAAGCTGATCCTAAGATGAGTCATCTGACACAAGTGAAGAGAATTCTGAAGTATGTGAATAGCACAAGTGACTATGGAATCATGTATTCACACAGTTCAAGTTCTGAATTGATGGGATTTTGTGATGCTGACTGGGCTGGAAGTGCTGATGACAGAAAGAGCACTTCAGGAGGTTGTTTCTTCTTAGGAAATAACTTGATTTCATGGTTCAGCAAGAAACAAAACTGTGTGTCATTGTCAACTGCTGAAGCTGAGTATATTGCTGCTGGGAGTAGTTGTTCACAACTGGTTTGGATGAAATAGATGCTTGAGGAGTACAACATTAAACAAGGAACCATGACCTTATTTTGTGACAATTTGAGTGCTATCAACATTTCTAAGAATCCAATACAGCACAGCAGAACTAAACACATAGACATCAGACATCATTTTATCAGAAATCTTGTGGATGATAAAGTGATTCAGCTGGAACATGTAGCTACTGAAGAACAAGTTGCTGACATTTTCACAAAGGCCTTGGATGCTAAGCAGTTTGAAAAATTAAGGAGCAAGTTAGGTGTGTGTTTGCATGAAGAGTTATAGCAATTACTGCAAACTGGATGTGAGGAAGATAGAGTACCTGCCAGTTGTGCCTATGCTAAGTGTGATCCTGAACCAGAGTCTGCATCTGATATGGTTTCAAGGATCTGTGTTATCTGTTTTGATTTCATTCCCTATTTGAAGTCTGAGATGTGTCAGAATTTTGTGGCTAAAAAGGGGGAGAAAATCTTATGTAATGTGTTGGCTCTGATACCAAAAATCTTATGCAAAGTGTTGCTGCTCAGAATTAGTTCAAATTTCAGATGCTCAGATTTCAGTATTGTTCAGAAGTTACTTGTGAAGCTCAGAGTTCAGAACCAATATAACAAGAGCTGTCAAGATGTTATTGAGGGGGTGTTTGTGTCTCAGGGGGAGTACAAGCTTGTTATATACCTGAGTGATGATGTGGTCCTGAAGTGTAGAAGTATAGTGGTCCTGAAGAACATTTGTGTTCAGCTCCTGAAGTGTGCTCTGATACCATGTTTCTATGTAGTTCAGTAGTGAGGGGGAGTTTGTGTGAGAAGCTGAGTTGTAGGGGGAGTGTTGTGGAGATTCAGAAGTAAGGGGGAGTGTTTGTAATGATCAAGAGTTGATCAGTAGCTCTGATACCATGGTTGTGATGATCAGGAGTTGATCAGTATCTAATGTGTGCTTCAGTAGCTGTTATGGTTTGTAGAACTGAAGCTGGTTTGTGTTATTCATAGCTGTGTCCGCTGCTTATGTTTATGCTATGATATATTATTGTGGAGTTCTTCATTGCTGAGTTGATTATAAGGGAGATTGAAGAACTTGGATGGTTTTAGCCAAAAATTTGCCAAAGGGGGAGATTGTTGAGTATTTTGGTGTTGGCTACATTGTTTTGGCAAAACCAAGGTATTGAATAGAAGCATCTCCATATGTAGAACATTTCTTCAGTTGGAAGTTTTTAATTTTGAAGCCATTCAGAAGCTGAAAATGCCATCAGAAGCTGAATGCATCAGAAGCACTGTAGCACTTCAGAAGCTGATTTCAGGTTCTGATGACAGCGTTGACTTCTGTTGACCACATCAGAAGCTGGTTTTTCAGATTAGTTTTTGCGCGTATCTTGGGAGATTTAGCAAGGAATTATCTTTGTATAATTGCTTCTAGAATGCTGATTAAATTGGAGAAGATATCATTGAAGATTTGGTTCAGTTTCATGATCTTCGTATTTTCTGTTTTAAATCTTTCAAAGATTGGATGCAGTTTTATTTGTTACTTGATTGGATCATTCTTATTCCAGTAACAAATCAATTCAGAAGATTAGTTTGTTATTTATGCTGCAAGACTGAAGGCTATAAAAAGAGGAGGGCTGCTGCTATTCAAGACATACGAGTTTTAGAGTTTAGAAATCAGAAATTGAGTCTGTGTTTGTTTTTAAGCTGTTAGCTTTGTTTTGTACACCACTCATTGTTTGAGTTGGTTTAGAATTTTTATTGAGTTGTAATTCATTCTAAGCCTTTAGGTACGAATGAAGTGTTGTCATTGAAATTGTGTTCAAAAACAGGGGATTGTTAAGGGTTGTTCAAGTAGCTGGGTTTAGTTGCTTGAATAGGAAGTTAGAGGATTCTAATACTCAGAGTTGGGTAGAAGTCTGACTAGGAGGAGTTTAATTGCTAAGGCTGGGAACTGGGAGTCAGTGTCTTGAGTCTTTGGGTTAAATCCTATAGTGGATTTCCTTCCTGGATTGGTATCCCCCAGAGTAGGAGGTGTTTACTCCGAACTGGGTTAACAAACCTTGTGTGTTTTTAGCTTTCCTGCACTTTACTTTTCTGCTGTTTATCTGTGTTTTTATTGTGCTAAGTTCTGTTCAGAACCTGTCTGGTTCAGAACCTGCGTTTATCTCTTAAGTATTGCCTGGCCAGAATTTCAAACCTCAATGATATATGAAGTATCTAACCCCACTCTCGTGTTAATACAAGATAATCTATGATCTTTTCTTCCAATTCTAGGTGTACAAAGACATACTGGCGCTGTGGGGGTGGTTTTCTGGCCTTAAAACAAGTTTTCAAAAAAGAGGTGGTATTCTGCCTTTGTCATGGCACGATGGATCTTGTCATGGCACAATGGTGTCATGGCACGACAGGTTCTGTCGTGGCACGACAAAACCAGAGTGGCCAGGCCCTGTAGCTTTTTCAGAAGTTCAAATACGATTTTAACAAAAACACAACACCAGCCAGTTATCATACATTCAAAATCAAGGGTTTTTAACTAGGAAGATCATAACATATCAAGTATTAACAAAAGGGAAACTAACAAACTAAGAATTATACATAATCATTCAAGTTTTTCCTTTCCTCTCTAAACCACAAAAACTACCCCTAAAAGGGTAAGAATTCTATGGGAGCTCACCTTAATTCGTGCTTGGTTACTGCTTGTCAAGCTTTCATTCCAGAATCCCAGCTTGATTCCTCTTCTTCTTGATTCCTTGCCAAGCTTTCTCTAACCCTAGCTTCCAATCCTTTTCCTTTTCTTGTTTTCTTGACCTCAATGACCCAAGAATCACAAATTGAGCTTGCTTGCATAAGGATTAGGCAAGGTATGATAATTAAATGAGTGGTTGAAGTTTGAAGAATAATTATGGGAAGGAGGAAGATGGCGTGGGAGAGTAGAGGAAGAGAGAGGAAGAAAATGTTTCTAGAGAGAAGGAAGAATGAGGAAAATGACGGAAATTTGGGGTAATTGGCTTTTATAGCCTAAGCTCTCAAAATTACCAAAAATGTCATTCCTTATAAAATATATCTGATACATCGTCTCAATACTGTTAAATATTCGAGTCTTAAGCGGGATGTTACACTCTACCCCCCTTAAAGAAATTTCGCCCTCGAAATTTAGAATCCATCTTGAAATCATAAATTTATATATATGAATATACCTTTCACATTCCTTTCTCTACTAGCCAATTCTCCACTTAACTCGCTTATCGGAATCCCGTGATTTCCAACTCTATAAGTCGAAAATACTCGACAATCTTTCCTTTAACTGAAAGGCTTGATGTTCGTGCATAACTCTTACGTAGTGGGGTGTGCGGTTATCAGAACCAATCTACCCAACACACTTGACTATGCCTCTTGTTCATGCACTTCTTGTAGATTCAATTTGAAATTATTAAGTCTTAGACACTCATACTGAACTTCGTAAGTTTCGTTCATAGTCCGTGTAATCTTACTCTGACGACATTGGGTCGATCTCATTTCTTCAACATTCCCACTCTTTTAGAGGTCCAATGCACCACAACTAATTCCTGTGATTTCCTATCCTTATGTTCGTCTCGTATGCCGGTATCCTTCATATATAATTATTTCATACTTCGTAAAACAAATTGTTCTACCCTGGAAAACATCTGATGACACGTATACATACACAATGCTAGGACTATTCCAACTTCATCTGTTATTCCAAGTATAAGCAGGAGGTTTCACCTCGAGCACTTACTTCTTTCTTTTCGATATCTCGATGTGCTACTTATCACAATCCTAGTCATTACTTCCACTATGGAATTCTCAAGAACTCGCGGAATTTTACAGATTACTCGTGTTCCGCTTCAATTAGTCTACGACATCACTTATCTTAATAACTCAGAAATCATTCTTCATTACTAGGAGTTTGATGATCTTCCATCATTTATGTCACAACTTATTCTTGTGTTCTAGCCATAGCGTAAATATTTTCTATACCGATAAATCCAAAACTCATAGGAGTTTAGTCCAAGTGATGAGTGGTATAAGCCGTCTCACATATTATCATCTAATACAATTCATAGCACTTAATGCACATATACGTTCAAGTACATGTACACGACTAACGGGTACATAGTACGTCACTTCATCCTTGTTCGACTAACGGGACATCATTCTTGATCTAAACATATTTGAGACACTACCACATCAACTGGAGATCTTTTTCTTACTCTTAACTCATGTTTATATCTTGAGTATGCATCAACCCATAACGTAAATTATGGTTACATTCTATCGGCATCATAAACTTATTTCTCATTTCTGAACATCGAGTTCAAGGTCCTTGAATATTCTTAACTAAAACGCATTCGGTATCAACCAACCTGTTCTGATCAGCATCTTCTCACTTTAAACATTACTAGCTGCGTATCACAGTTACTGATACATGTCACATAAACTGAAAAAATTGTTACACTACTATCTGAGTAGCATAAACTTTGCCTGATAAGTATACATTATTAAACATAACTTGGTACATGTGACATGTTGACATAACGTGGGTACAATGTGGAATAAACTTACACGCCACTGCATTGTCGTTTCTGATCAATGCTTCAAATTCACAAATTTCATCTTACGGGTGCAACCTGCACTGTTGCTATCTCATGCTCAATTCTCTTTAGACTAAACTTATTCTTCAAGTATACTTGATGTTACTGAGCTAAAAATAGTTAAACTACCATTTTAGGGATAACTTCCAATTGATTCAAACTTAATGCGCTAGAATCACATCCTTCTTATTCCTTACCACATATTCTTAAACTATTTCGATATTCCAATTCTCATGGGTTTCGAGGTTTGAAGTATTCTTCAACTTAACTTCCAAAATTTTCCATTAGAACTTGTGATATGTTCAAGTCGTCTCTACTTATTGTTATTCCGTATTATAAGAATTAAGCACTTAACACCTTCTCGTTCCCTAATCTTCAGCTTAGCATTTGCTCATTAATTCATTCTTCGATTACTACTCCGCTGCGCAACTCTGATTCTTAACAACTCGAATAGGATTGGAGCAATACACCACTATTGCCATATAAAATTTCCTTGACCAATCTTGTTACTTTATCACTTTGTAGTTACCATAACAAAACCATCTGACGTTATTGTTTCTCTTGTGGCTTAAACCACCTACTTAACTTACTGATTGGTCATCTCCTGACTTTGTGTTTCCTTTTGGACATAAAGAATATACTTGTTTTCGCGAAATTACGTCAAAACCTGTAAACAACTTTCAGCAACAACTACGAGCCAAGCCGTGATTCTATCAAAACAGCTTATACATTGGTTTCAGCTTATTCTCCATGTTCCGATTTTTGTGACCATCTCACGGTCAGTTCAACATATATATAAACATTATAGAAACCCTACTAAGTATACCTGGAGCATCTTAAGTTCACACTTCACTCACTCGTGGCAACTTCCAAAAACGACTTATGGTTTCTGGAGGTCCACATCTTTCATACACTGAATCCACTGAGGGTTTGAGTCCCATTACTAATCATTCTATATTTATCCGTAAGGATTTCATACCCATAATCTTTTCTGAGACAACTTAGATCCTCATAACTTTACCATATCTCTCAGGTTACCCCTCGAGTTTTTCCGGAAACAATCCATTTTGAAATAGATTCAAACTCTCACCGGCTCTCCTGTACGCCCAAATATAGACTACGTCTCTTCGAGCACCCGATTAATTGATCTTGACTTCAGCACTTATCATTATCTATTGGATTCCTCCAGTAACTCGTTATTGTATTCACAATTCAAATCTTAATCTTATTAGCTGAATGATTCTTCATATAGTTTGAACAACCCCAAATCTGTACCTTATTACCGCCTTCGAAAGCTTATCAGCACAAGGCGATCTCCTTCAATTCTAGAATAATAGTGGAAGGAAAAACCCATCGGTTGAAAACATAAAACTCCTTAACATTAACCACAATCTTAACCTTTAGTATTTAAGACGATCCTCCGTATAATAAAGTCTCACATAATTTCTCGGCTAAGATTCCGATTATCCTTCAAAACTGGTCTACTATAATCATGTGTCATCTTAAACTTGTCTTCTTCATCCAATCAAGGGACTTCAACTTTGTCTATCCCTCAGTCCGTTAAAATCCTACAACTTATTATTCCATATCCCTTTCTGGGGACTCATTACTTGTTGTTGAGCTTGTGTTCCTCGTATAAAACATCTCAATGACTCATAATAAGGAAGGTAATCTGATCCACCTATCTTTGTGTAAAGTTATCATTGAGCTTAGCTTATTTCAAATCTTCTTACCAAATAGAACATATCCTAAAACACGTTTCGATACGCAACAGGTATTATCATTACTACTTACTCATCCATTTGGTCCTTAGGTTGCATACCATCTTCTCTTCTTAAGGAATGCTCCACTGTCATCCTCGTGGCATGAGAAGCATGGGTCGTGGCACGATGGATGTCCTACTCCATATGATCGTGGCACTATATAAGCTCTCGTGGCACGATAATTCCAGCGAGTTCAGACTCTGTAGTTTCATCTGTTCCAAATAATTCGCTTAATCCATAATTAAATCTCTTAGCTGTTTGGATATAAATTCTCATCCGATTTGAGTGCACGAGTCCTTCGATTCCTTACACTCTGTTCTTATTGCCACTTCTCGACTACGGTTCCCGTTATGGTTCCATGATTCCTTACTTCCTATGTCTCCACCAACGAGACATCTCTTAATGACGCGTCCAACTGTGTTAAGGTTCTTCACCTTATCCTTAAATATTTCTGACATTCCTGAAACTCTGCCATAAACAGGCTTAGTCACTTTACGGTTCGTTGGCCACCATTTGGCGTTGAATACTTCTTCGCCAATCCTGTCTTAAAACCCGACGCCTTAAACTTCGCTCTTCAAACACTTCATTCCTCCTTGGTCACATTCAGCTCTCGGACATTTGTCCTAACTGTCATATACTAGACTGAGTTGATCAGGCTCAACTAGATGGGACATTTAGAACAATATCCGGAACCCAATGGTCCCACTACTTTTATTGAATTTTTAATGACCCAAGGCACGGTCTGAATCAACCTGCTCTGATACCAATTGTAACACCCATACTAATGTAATCTAGAATATTAGCATGCGCATTAAACTGATACTGGATACATTTAAATTTTGAATAATAATATTAATACATACAACTGAAAGAGTACAAGTGGCTCGTTTATACAATTATCCGAATACCAAAAATGAATACTTATACATAATAATGATAATCTCCTGAGCTTGTACTTGACGAGCAACTGCACTCCAATCCAGTATCTCCCTGATGATCTTCTTCACGAACCTCTTGCTTACCTAAAAACCTGCACCAGAAGGATTGGGATGAGACATAATGTCTCAGTGAGCTCCAGCCCAACCTACTGTTGGCAACCACGGGGGAAACCTAGGGTCGCCGTGCCTACTCTTGGCAATCTTGGGGATTCCTACGATCGCCGTCTTTCTCTACAAATTCCGCGATCAAGGGAAACTAGGATCGCTATATGTCTTAATCTTATGCTTATCATATTCTTGCCTTAAACTTAAACTCATACTTAGTGATATGGGGACATCCTATGATCACTTTCTTTCTCTGCTGACTACTCGTCATATTCTCATAATAATTTCATAAGTATCAATATACATCATTCTTAATCATAAAGTTAGAAGTTAGCGTTGAACAATCAATACATTATCTTGGTTCATTTTACGGAGTGCATCCGGGTGGAGTAACCCCGAAGTACATCTCCCATCATACCGGTGAAATTCCTATCATATCAGGCTAACACCGGACTCCTCTTATCGCTGTGTGGACAACTCTCTCGAAGAAGTCCCATCCGGCGTAACCCGGAGTCTGCTGAACACAACTTAACTTTGCATGTAGACAACCCTCTCGGAGAAGTCCCATCCGGCGTATCCCGGAGTCTGTTGAACATGCTTAATCTTATAACATACGTATGGACAATCCTCTCGGAGAAGTCCCATCCGGCATAATCCGGAGCCTGCTGGACACGTTAAACATAATCTTATAAACTTTCGTGTGGATAGCCCTTTCGAAGAAATCCCATCCGGCATAATCCGGAGCCTGATGGACACGTTTAAACTTTATATTATAATTCTTGACTTATTACTCTTATGTATCACTGATACAATATTCTAATCTTTGCATATCTAATGCATTCTTTAAATAATCATTCATAAGTGCTTAACCTATAATAAAAGGTTCTGAAAACTTTAAACATTGAATCATTCCTTGTCCTTACGCACCTTAATTGAGTGCATCTTAAACTTGCTATCCTAGGTGCATTCTCATTCCCATTAACTCTTTGTTGGGAACTAAGCCCCTTATCTTACTTGATAACTTAGGGATAATTCTACCCATTGTCATAATTGACACTTGATTCTTTTGAGGTTAAACCTCAATGATATATGAAGTATCTAACCCCACTCTCGTGTTAATAAAAGATAGTCTATGACCTTTTCTTCCATTTCTAGGTGTACAAAGACATACTGGCGCTGTGGGGGGTGGTTTTCTGGCCTTAAAACAAGTTTTCAAAAAAGAGGTGGTATTCTGCCTTTGTCTTGGCACGATGGATCTTGTCATGGCACGATGGTGTCATGGCACGACAGGTTCTGTCGTGGCACGACAAAACCAGAGTGGCCAGGCCCTGTAGCTTTTTCAGAAGTTCAAATACGATTTTAACAAAAACACAACACCAGCCAGTCATCATACATTCAAAATCAAGGGTTTTTAACTAGGAAGATCATAACATATCAAGTATTAACAAAAGGGAAACTAACAAACTAAGAATTATACATAATCATTCAAGTTTTTCCTTTCCTCTCTAAACCACAAAAACTACCCCTAAAAGGGTAAGAATTCTATGGGAGCTCACCTTAATTCGTGCTTGGTTACTGCTTGTCAAGCTTTCATTCCAGAATCCCAGCTTGATTCCTCTTCTTCTTGATTCCTTGCCAAGCTTTCTCTAACCCTAGCTTCCAATCCTTTTCCTTTTCTTGTTTTCTTGACCTCAATGACCCAAGAATCACAAATTGAGCTTGCTTGCATAAGGATTAGGCAAGGTATGATAATTAAATGAGTGGTTGAAGTTTGAAGAATAATTATGGGAAGGAGGAAGATGGCGTGGGAGAGTAGAGGAAGAGAGAGGAAGAAAATGTTTCTAGAGAGAAGGAAGAATGAGGAAAATGACGGAAATTTGGGGTAATTGGCTTTTATAGCCTAAGCTCTCAAAATTACCAAAAATGTCATTCCTTATAAAATATCTCTGATACATCGTCTCAATACTGTTAAATATTCGAGTCTTAAGCGGGATGTTACATTTCAACTTTTATTTTTGTAAAAAAATATAACTCCAGACGGTCATACCTATAAAACCGTCTGAACCGACAGTTTCCTGATTTTTTTCCTGCTTTTGACTGGTTTTTCAGTTGTTGACCCGGTTCACTGAACAAACATTTTTGAAGGCAATGTCAGTTCTTGGTTCAACTAATCGAACTGGCCGGTTCGATCTGGTTTTCACTACCTTGATATTCTTAGCTAGTATCTATCTTTTTATTGATGTTCCAACTTGTATTCAACAAATTATCATTGCTAAAATGATATATGCTTCTTTTTTTTTTCTTTTGAAAGGAATTATATATGCTTCTTGTAAAAAAAAAGTAAAAATAAATAATTTTTAAAATGTAACGATTCAAAGTCTTAGTTTAATCAATTTAATATTTTTTCTTAAGTGTTGTATTGAAGTGATTAACAACCTTTTTTTGTCAAGTAACTTGAACGTGGTTGAACTCACACATCTTAAAAGTGAAGAATCTTTATTCAAACATCGTCTTTTGCATGTTATTATCTTTGCAGCTGTTAACTAAGTTGTACTTACAAGACATTAACTACTTTTATTTTTATGATTGAAAGTTTGGGAATTAAATGCTTAGTGCAAGTCTTGCATGGACACAACCCTAAATGAAATTTATTTGGACACACAAACATAAATGATAAAGTTTAAAAGAAAAATAATATTAAATGATGTGACTAATTTTTTTTTAAGTTTCATTATTCATGTGTGTGTCCAAATACTTTTCATTTGGAGTTGTGTCTAACCAAGTATTGTGCAAATGTTTGTTAATATTAGGCTTAAATATGTCTATAGTCCATGCAAATAGGGTTCGTTTGAATTTTAGTCCTTGTACTTACTAATCCTTCCAAACTTGCCCTGCAATTACTAATCATTTGAGTTTTGGTCCTAATCTCATTTGATTACTTATGTGGCACCTGATTAGTGACGTGGCAGAAGATGACTGGAAAAAGACATGGATGATTCATCAAATTCCACCTGAAATGACCACTTTACCCTTAATGAAGCTAGACAAGTGTGAAATGACCATTCTACCCCTTTCTTCTTCTTCCCTCTCCAAAACCCATATCTATCTTCATCAAATGTCCAAAACCCATTCTACCCCTTACTCTCTTACTGTGATTAGCCCCCACTAGTAAGAAGCTGTTCCCGAGCCAGGTTCCCTGGATCCACGTGTTCCTAGTCAGGCCTAAATGGATGAATGAAGAAGGGGGCGGGCAGCACTATAAAGAAAGAAGCCCGACCACACACACCTCTTTTTAGCCGACTAAAGCCGGATCCACTACACGGCTAGAATCAGAGAAAGATTGAGAAAGAACTTAAGCAAGTCATATTATGCTTTAGTTCCATAAGAAAGCCTGCAAGCGGTCTAACCAGTGCTCAAGTAAAGAAGGAGTGAATTTATCTACTGAACTTTAAGAAGGTATCTAAGAACCCTTTTCTTTTCCCAGAGTCCCGTCCATGAGCTGCGGATAGGAGAGGTCTTTCTATCTACGACTCACTCTTGGTCTCGAAAAACAATTCAAATCATTTGACTTGGTTCACTCCGTCCGTAGACTCTATCGACCCTGGAATGGGCAGACGTACAAGCACCGGTCTAGTACTCTTCGCTATTGGCTTCATAGAAGCTAACGACATATCTCATATCTGAAGCCATCAACAACAACAACACTTTGCTCCTCTGCTCTACTTGCCGCAAGCAATTCCCTCCGTCGCGTCATCCTCACCCTCACTGCCGTCGTTTTCTTCCCTTTTTAAAACAAGAAAAAAAAACCCAGATCTCAACAATTTCAAACGAATAAATTAAATAAAAACCATTAATCTAAATTCAGAACTTCAATTTCACAAAAAAATTCAACATGATCACTTATTTAAACAAATCTGAAAAACAAAAATAGAAAAAAATGATATCGGAAGAAAGAAACAAGACGCGATGGTCTAGTAGAGAAGAAAGAAACAAGACGCGATGGATGATGCGATGGATACGGCGGCGGTGGTTGTGGTGTGTTGCAGAGGTGGAAAATGAAAGAAAAGAAGAAGAAGAAGAAGGAAAATGAGAATGAAGGAAAATGAAAAAATGAAAAAGGAAAAAATGAAAAAGGGCAAAACGGTTATTTCACCAAGCCTTTCTCTCATTAAGGGCAAAAATGTCTTTTATAATCTGGTTTGCTGACGTGTCAACCACTTCGCCCAGTCATCACTTGCCACATGGGCGCCACGTCGCTAATGACAGTCCACCTCATCAAAAAAACGTGATTAGGACTAAATTTCAAATGATTAATATTTACAATGGCAAAATGGTAGGATTAGTAAGCAGAGAGACTAAAATTTAAACGAGCCTTATTTGCAGGAACTATAGACATATTTAAGCCTTAATATTAATACTAACATTTACAAAATACAAAATCAGTGATTGTAGGCACGTGATCCCCAACACAAAATCCACTAAAGCACCATTCTAAGATGAACTATTATACCGGACACTTTTGTAGATCTAGAGATTGAATATCATTTTTTTCCCTTCTTCTCCAATCCATATATAAATCATAAATCATATTTAAATCTTATTACAACAACAACAAAACTACATAAGAATACAAGATTCAAACTAAATAAATAAATATAAAAAACACAACACCTATTAAAATCAAATCAAATCAAATAATAAAAATACAACTAAAATCCAACAATGCACTGATAAACAAACTCAGTCAAAGTCAAGTAAACCCAAGACCAATAAACAAGACCCAAAACACAAGAAGCGCACGATAGCCTCCATACACTTTCCATGCGCCGGACACAATCACCCTTGGTTCATTCCCAAGCCTCACAATTTTCTTTTCCAATTTCTCCCCAAAATCTCCAATTTCCACATTTGCCCCTCCCCATAACCGATCTCGTTTAGTATACCAAACCAAAATCTTATACTTAACCGCAGTAAAAAAATCCACCCTTAAATAAATCTTACCATTAACACCCTTAACACTCTCAGTTAAATTCTTAACACCAGCTTCCACCACTCCATTTTTCTTAGCTTTTTTCTCATGCCCTTGATAGAATCCATTAACAGTAGTGTTACCAAGTGGAAGAGTAGTGTTGAGAGTATTGAAAAAGGTGAAGTTTAGATGAATAGGGTCATATTGAATACCTTTGTCTTTGTTAGGGTTAACAAGTTTTAACACGAAGGTGAAAGTGGTGTTTGATCTCGTTGTGTTTAGGGTTTTGTTGAGGGCAGGAATGTAAATTTTGTCTATGTAAAGCCTTGGTTCGTCGACACGTAGGCTTAGCCATATGAATAGGGCCATTAAGCCTATGGTTATTATAAAACCTGAACAGCAAGAACAGCAGCTGTTGGGTTTTGACGATGTCATTTGAGGTTGTTGGATTTTGGAAAGAGAAAATTTTGTGTGTGTGTGTTGTTTGTGGTTGTTTAGTTTCTATAAAGAGGTTTTGAGATTATGGGTTTGTTTTATTTTTGGTTTTGGGATGTGGAATGGGAAGGTTCCATGTTTTTGGTGCGTTATTTACTCGAAGGTGCATTTCATTTTTAAAGTAAACAACCAAATTAAACTAGAGTTTTGTACTATGCTTTCAAATAGATTTGTAAGTAAAAATCCTAATGTTAAGTTGCTCTCAATATATAGCCACTTAATATTAATATTAATCAGGTCTTTATATTTTAACAACTTGCTATCATTTTGATCTTTATAGAATTCAATAATTTTTCCTTCTTTAAAAAAATATAATAAATTTTGATTTTAGTAGAAAATAAAATGTGATATTTTCATTCTTCTAATTTTTTTTTGTTTTTCTTGTTGTTTTTAATAGATAAAATTTTGACATGTTCTTAATATTTCGTGAACATAATATGACATACTGAAGTTGGTCATAATAACCGGATATAAAATAGACACAATTTAAATATAAAAGAGTCATAATTTTGACATTAATATAAATATAAATTACTTATTAAAGACCAAAAAAAATATTTTTTTTAAAAGGTGAAAATATCATGTTTTATTTTTTAGGGATTAAAATAAAAAAATTAACTATATTTTTAAGGACGAAAAACTTATCTAACAATTATATTTAACTACATATTTGGCTAAAAAAAATACATATTACCAATTTAATTCTAAACATATTTTCACAAGGGTTAATATAAATAAAATTTTGACGGAATCAGACCTTTCTAAATATTTAAAATTTTAATAACCCTTCTAGAAGCATCTTACAAATTTAGAGACTAATCCAATGATTTATTCTTTATTTTTTCATGTGATTGTTATGAAATCGAGAAATGATGAATAGAATCTTTGTTTAGATATTTTCATTTATGTTACATTAAATGAGAGTTATGCAAGTTGATGATTGATGGATGTAGCTTTTTTGCCGTGGACAGCTTTGCCGTGTGGTCCCTACTTTTCCTTGTAGATTCCCTTGGCCAAAAGAACGCGTCTACGCATAAGAAATTAGGCCCAATATTGTCTTCATAGTATGAGAATTATGCCTCATACCCTCCAATTATACTCCTACCCCCAAACACATGAACTTTCTAAAATCTTACATACCGCAACAAAGTTTGGAGAAAAAAATTCCATCACTAGATTCATGGAAATCAATTTGTACCGAAAAAGTGACTTCTAGTGACTGTTTTTTTCCTGCTTCATGGAGAATCGATCTTGGACCACAAAATTGATTTAATAAAGGAAATCCAAACACCTTTGCAAGATAGAAAAATCTTGTTAAATGAAAAAGGTCATTACTTTTCTCACTTTATGAGTTTCTCGCGCGCCCTATTCAGATTATAAAATATGAAATATTTCAATGTGTTTTTGGAGATTTTTATGGGGTGTTTATGTCATTCGAATTCTGTAATCCAAACTGCATTACGAGAAACTCATAGGATGAAAAAAGATACAGTCGATGAAAAAGTGCTTCTAAGGCATATAGAAACTGAACCAAACAAAGGCTTAATTAGGAGCCAAGGAGATGCTACTCGCACCTCTGTTTTTCATGATACAACACTCACGAGTCAAAAAGTGGATTGACTAAAAACCCATGTATGAATGTCTATTTGCACAAAAATAATGCAATTGCAATGCTACTAAGTGGAATACAGTAAAAGGAAATAGTGAAGTCAAACTCAGTGGAATACGGTAATCCATAAATGAAACAAAATTGTACAAAATTGTACATCATAAATGTTTTTTTGACACAATTTTGACACCAGATAATACAACCTTTGATTTTTTATTAATATTTTTTCTCTTTTCAGATGGTAATAAAAAAAGAAAATAGCAACCTATTTAGATTGGTCTTGTTATTTTGGTTTGAGACTTTAAAGTGTATTTCTACTCAAGATTTTATGTAAACTATGTCAAATTTTGATACCCAAATAAAAGTTTTGAGTACATACACATCTTTGTAAAAAACTTATTAATAATTTTAAAAACTAAACAAGTTAATGCAATGCCATTCAAATGGCAAACTAACTTACTGATGTGAATTTGAGACTCAAAATCACACCAATAAATTTTGATGTATGAAGCATCTATCGATAACAACAAATAACCAAAACAATCATAAGCAAACAACAACAACATATCTAGATCTAATATAGCAATCAAGTGTAAAAAAAAACCACAATCAAACAAAAGAACATCAAGATAAAGAGAGTAGAGAATAGAGAATAACACATCAAAAATTTGTTTACTCAGTTCAACTCAATAATGACCTACATCAAGAGGGGAGAGATCTCCACTTCACTTTCAATGAGTTTCTTACAAAGAGATATAAAAGAGTTGTAAGAAATTAGCTTCAATAAGCTCTCCAAGAGCAATCCTAATTTCTATCATTTTCTCAAATTTCTTTCCATGATCAAGAGACTTAATGATTTCCCTACCCCAAAAGGAACCAACCACTAGCCTTTGATGTTTACAAATTGTTTCCAAACTCTAGAATCAAACCCCAAAAGGAACCAACCGCTAGCCTTTGATTTTTTTAGGGATATCCTCTTTTCGTTTCCAAAGATTCACGTAAGTTGCTCGTAAAGACTAAACCTCTCCCATCTTTCCCAAACTATGAATCTCTCCCTAAAAGGCACAAACCCTTTCTCAAAAGCCCCCTCTTTTGGTTCTCCAAGATTCACATCTTGGAAGTGTGAATCTCACTGAAATACCCTTAACATTTAGCCTCTAAGTTCCCTAAAAGTTCCCTAATTTGGTTTCATGAGATTCCCCAACAAACATGATTTGTCCGGAGTGTGCCACAATTTCAAGTCGTACACAATACAACTACATCCAGCAGGCAAAATCGTGCCATGATTTTTAACGAATGAGCAACACTAATATTTTCAACATCAGTAATCGTGCCACAATTTTTTTAGGAAGTCCAACATTCATTTTTGAGTCACTTCTCAACATTTACAAAATACAAAACCAAATTTACTATCAAAGTATACATTTATATATATATATATATATTGTTGTAATGTTAATATATTCGAGGACTAAACAACAACTTCAGTTACATTTAAGTTTCAAAGACCAACATGATCATGTCTAGTGAATAGATTAGTCTCCTACAATGTGTCAAACTAAAGTTAAATCTCAAATAAAAGAGGTGTCCACATTTAATATTCGACAATGTTTTAAATAGATTACTTCCGGTAAAAGAAATATGTGAAAACCAAAGTAAGTTTAAGATTTAAAATGGCTCTTTACTCATTTTTAATTCGAAATCATTCACAAGATAATGCAGTATGCACTCTTCCAACCATGACGTTGAGCATTGTTCATTTTCAGAAAGACACCACAAGATCAATTAGTTAGTTTTACTGTACTATTGACTACTAAGTTGGTATGACAACAGGGTGGTGCGAAGAGCATATTTTGCCTCCCCCATCATGACACCCCGTAGAGAATCCACACATGCACCTGTTTCCCGCCGGGGTTGGAATTTAAATCCTCACCCCCACCTTCGATAAAATAATAATTATAAAAAAATAATAAAATAAAATCATATTAGAATTATAATTTCTAAATAGACGGGATGGACCCAGAAGATTTGAGTAGTGAGGGCAATCTATATATAATTTTTTACCATTATATATATATATATATATATATATATATAAAATAGATTTTTTTTTAAAACATAAATATACATCATAGTTGTTCTCGGCAATTTTTTATACTTTGAAAACAATAAATGATTTTTTTTTCATTTTCAATGTTATTAAAAATCTTTCATGATAATATTCATAACAGAGAAAACTCTTTCAATAATTGCAATTGTCACATCTAATATAGGAATAACTCTAAAAAAATAAATATATCAACAAGTACCCAACATGTTTTCTTGTCTACACTAACTTTGTAAAAAGAAGAATATGTATTTATAATATTAGTCAAAATATGTATATTACTTTTCTTTTATAAATGGACAAAATGACAAATAACCAATGAAATCCATACACAAGTAGAGGGGCTGAGGTTCGAGCCCTAATTACGACATCCGACCTAACAATTTTGTTGTTTTTGTCACTTGATTTAGGATTTATGGACAAAATATGTATATTGCTATGTACATATAATATTACATATATCATTTTTTTAGCTAAAATATTAATACAAATAATACTATTCAATTTTCTTCTCAAAATATAGTGATGGCCAAGGCCCACAATGTGTGCAAGCTAGGGCTGTCCCTGTATATAGTGGAGATTAAATTTATAATATGTAATTAGATATTAATAAAACGAATAAATATATGTATATAAGAAAGTAAAATATATTTTTTACTAACGAGGCAGTTTCAGGGACGGAACATATATCAACTTTTCCACCCCCACGACCGATATTGAATATAGGAGAAAACACAAGACTTCAATCAATCAAAGCAAGTTTTTGCCGTTAAAATTGAGAGGCAGATTCGCTGTTGGGTTTGAACGGTTTGCCATGCCTACGACCGAGAAGAAAGGTTAGGTCTTGCTCATTCATTTAAAATATGTTCTCCATGTATGATTTCAACTAGTTGAAGGGTACACTGCATTATCCTCTTTAACCAACTTCAATTAATGAAAAATTAATATTTGAGCTTTTACTTTTATATAATAAGAATTAGTTTTTGCAATTGTACGCAAGTAATTAATATATTAGTTTGTCAAAAACTACAATATATAATACTAGTATATCTTGGGTGCATATCTTTTCATGCGTTGTTCTAGATTTTAAAACTACGAAATATTTTTTTTTTTAAAAAAAACTATGAAAGAATGTTGTAAGCATTAGGAATAGGTTCTCTAATCTGTTGATAAAAATAACTTGTGCTGGTATTTAACAGTTTCAGTCACTACATAATAAGTTATAACCCTTCTTTTAAACTGTTTCAATGTATAGTCAAAACTGTCTTTAAAAAAATAAAAATATATTCGACATAGAATCGTTGATGAGGAGTTCATCTAGTTTTGAGCTAGGATTAATTAAATGAGTTGAACGATTTAGAGAATCACCAGATTCAAATTACTAATATAATAATTAATATACTAAACATTTATTTATTTTTTTCGTCTATAGTAGTAAGGTTCCATTGCTATGCAATTGTGTCATGAAAATACTATAGAAGGTTTTGGTTGGTATAAGCACCAGATAAATGAGTCCAACACTAAAGTACATTGCTGAAGTTAGTCCTTAGTTTGTCAATTGAAGGATCCCACATATAGTACAAGATAGAACATGTCTCCTTGTTGATAGACAAATAGATATCTAAGAGGCAAACAAAGGTTGTAATTGTACCAAGTTTCAGTTTCGGAGATTTCATTGGTTTAGCAATCCTTTCAAGTGTACTTACAATTTTGGATTCATTTCTCTGTCTCCTAGAAGTAACTGGACGGTGGCTATGGGGACAAGGTGTATACATATATCTACCACATTATCTTTAACATAATTTCAATTAGAAAAGTGGCAGGGTGTTGTTTTTTTGATCAATTTGAAAAGTGGCAAGATGTTTACATTTCTATCACATCTTTTTTTGAATTTTCGTTGATTTTTTTAAGAAGTTAAATTAGCACACACAAATTAGAACCGCAGAGAATTGAACCTGAGACGTTGAGGAAGAACACACTTTAAAATTTCAAGTCAACATCATCAGGTCAACCTAAATGAGTTGAATAAAGTGATCATTTTTTGTTGAATTAATGATCATTTTACAATTGTTTCCGATGAAATTTGAACTATGTATCCTGAGGCTATAAGAGTCTTACTGCTAAACTACCACCTCAAGTGTTATATCTACCACATTATCTTTTAACATAATGTCAAATTTGAATTTAAGTAAGCAACGATTAATCATTAATGAGTGTAGAATTTGGGTCACATAAACTTGGTGATCAATAAGAGAGTTCTTTATGTATGGGTCGCCCAAGATAAATGAGTTCAATACTAAAACACATAGCTGAAGTTAGTCCTTAGTTTGTCAATTGAAGGATCCCAGGCATATCTTAAAAGATAGAATATGTCTCCTTACAGGTAGAAAATAGATATCCAAGAGTCAAATAGAGGATGAAATTGTACCAAGTTTCACTTTAGGAGTTTGATTAGTTTAGCAATCCTTTCAAATGTACTAACAGTTTTGGATTCATCTCTCTGGCTGCATGAAGTAAATTGGAAGGTAGCTGTGTTGACAAGGTGTATATACACACACACACCACATTATCTTTCACATATTATCAATTAGAAAAGTGGCAAGGTGTCGCTTTTATTGGATTCCATTGGTCATGTGAATTTAAATTTTAGATTAATTTGTCTTATGAATACTGGTATTTTTTTTTCTTCCATGAATTAAATAAAAAAGTTTGGGTTGAACAGACTAGACACACTGGTTTTCAATTCAACCAATACAATTGTCCGATTTACAAATAGATAAACCAATTTTATTTATTTTCCTTTCTGTTATAAGCTTTGATGCCAATATTTATGAAGTACACTTATACAAATTTAAGGTTGGTGAGCGATGTAATCATTCGGTTTCAAAATAATTGTTTCTTTAACATTTTTTCTGTCTTAAAATAATTGTCACTTTAGAATACCAATGTAACATTTATTATTTTTTTTTCCACTATTATACTCTTATTTGTTGAATTTCATCCAACTTAACTACTCCACTAACTATAATTAATAAGAGTATTTTAGCAAATGATACTAATTTTATCATTAAAATCATAACAATTAATCATTTACTTTAAAATCATGCACATACCTTAAACAACTATTATTTTAAGATGGAGAGAGTAAGTCACAACACATGTATTGTTTTTCTCTTTGGTTTTTTAAAGTTTCATCCGCATGAGGTGATTTTATTGAGGTGTATTAAGCATTAAATGTAAATCTTTCTTTATGTCCGAATTTGAATATTGATTTGTCATGATAATATACTTTTGTTCATATCGTGAGGGATTGAATAATCTTCAATCACGTTTGTCAATATACAAAAATCAAATACTACTTTGGCTGATGCATACCATTAAAACAAAAAAAAATAAATCAATTTTCCTCTTAACCCCGACAAAAATATATTTATATAATAATCCATTCAAATTCAAATGGTATAGACCATCAAATCAAACACACATTCATCACTTCACACTTATTAGTCGATAACCTTCCCTTAATCTATACCAATCAAACAAGAACTTTAAACTCACATATCATAATTGAAAATCAAGAAGAAAAAGAATCCATAATATTATGAGAAGAAAAAAAAAAAGCCTTGTCCAAATATGAGTGGAAGATGCCAACTTCATTATCATTACTTTGGCTCACTTTTTTCTTAGTTCTTTCAGGTTCTATAAGAGAAACCTAGATAGCCCCACTTTATCACCTTCTTCCTTAAGATCTTTCATTGTTTGCTCTTTGTACTCTCCAAGGGTAAATTTTCTATAAAGTGGCGGCTTGCCGTAGCTCTCTATCACAGCATCAATGGAAGGGACATAGAAATATGCAAAAGAAAACCTCTCCACTTTCTCAGCAGCTACCACTTGATGTCTAACACTCGTGTACACTCCATTGCTTAGTGCCTGCAGCATAAAATGGTAGCCACTTAATCACTTATCTAGAAAGTTAATTATTAAAAAAGGGTTGTTAATTTCCAAGTTCTAATGATTAATTAGCATCATTAGTAGTAAGTTGATTCTATGAACATAATTTCTTATTGCTAATAACTTTTCTTGAGACAATTAGCCTTCGATTAGTTGAACTCTATAGCTGGTGGGTTTGTGTCATATGAGTACTTAATTGACTAAATTTTTATAATATAAAATTATGTCAAGAGAGACTAGTATAAGAGTCGGTCAATATATAAAGGACCTCATGTTCGTTATTATGTTGACCTACTCTTCTACCACTCTCCTTGATGGCATAAACTAACTCATATATCGAACTCAGTCGAAGACAAATCCCACTCAACAACACAACAAAAACAAAATTCAATTAGGTCGAGTGGTAGAAGAGCTAGCCAACATAATAAAGTACATGGGGTCAACATTTCACTTAGGGGTGTGAATAGATTGGACCGAGCTATTGTTGCAAGATCTAAGTCTGATCTATCAAAAATTTTGAGCCATAAGTCTGATATGTAGCCTGTAATAAGCTTAATTTTTTTTATTTGAGTCTGATCTTTTGAAAATCTGATATAACCTAATTAAAAGTCTATTTCATGCGAACATGTTTAAATAAGTAATCTGCGTCATGTTTAAATATACTGACAGACTAATAGACCAATGAGATTAAACTCCCTTTGGTTATTTAGCATGTCATTTTAGAGAATTTGACTATATATGAAATCATATTTCAATTATAGTCTATAATACGAAAAATCAATATAGGCTAATAAGGTTAAATTACTGAAAAATTAACAAATATATAATTTAATCTAAATTAAAAAAATTAATATAGTAATAATAGTAATAAATTCATGTGAGCATAACTTAATTGTTAGAGACATTATGATGTAAGGGTTGATCTGAGGTCCGAACCTCAGATTCTCCACTTATTCACTTCAATGGTGAATTTCTAGCGATTATGCTATAGTTGCCAAACAAAAAAAATTTAATAATAGTAATACAAATTATTATTTCCATTTACTTAAGTTGGATAGACTTAATAGACTTTTTCTAATGACATGTGTCATAACTTTTTTAGCTATATAAACTACTAAAAAAATATTAGTCTTTTCTGATTAAAAAAAATTGGCCTAACCTGGTTAGGCTTGGTCATAGACATCTAGAATCATGTCTAAGTCATTGCCACCCCTAATTCCTCTCATAAAAAAGGCAATTCGAAAATTTGCACAAACTTATGCATCAATCTTGAAGCAGAAATAAGAGTGATGCAAAGTTTGCATAATACTAAGTATGTTTTTTTTAAAGGAATGCTAAATATAATATTTTTTGATCGGAAATATAATATTAACTATATTAGTATAGTTTTTTTTTCTTTCAAGAAAAACTATAATAATATATTTTTTGACACAACTATACTAATATTTGTCACTTAAAAATAAAATATAACTACTAATGATATATAACAAGTCTTTTATACGATTCTTTAAAAAAATAGTATTTTATATGATGTCATGTTTAATACAATACATATTTATTTTTCCCTCACACATGGAAAAAAATGATATGGTTTAGAGTTTTAAATGCTACACTACATCACAATCACAATTATGACCGTATCACTTGTATTTTATGACAATATTAGTATCATAACATAACCCAACCGCAATTTTAAAAATATGCAAATATTTCACAAAATAATATCAACTGCATCTTAAGAAAATTGGAAGAGTGGTGGTAAGATCATTAATTACCTGGAACAGATCTCCAATATTAACAATGAGAGCTTCAGAATTAGGTTTGACACTAATCCACTTTCCATCTTTCATCAATTGCAATCCCCCAATATGATCTTGATGAACTATAGTAATGAAACTAGTATCAGTATGAGGTAAAAGGCCAATCACCTTTGAAGGAAATGGACATGGTGGATATCCGTTCAAACGAAGATAACAAGTATTTGCTGAACAATTCTGTTGGAAATAGCTGAAGTTTATGTTCAGCTCTTGAGCTAGAATTTGCACTAGGTTCTCTGCCAGAGGGTTAACTATACTTACAAAGGCTTCAATACTTGACCTAAAATAAAATAAAAAAATAAAATTATTAGAGATTAACAAATATATAGATCTTACCTTAAATACATGCCATCACTGTGTATGCAAAAGCAGGTATCATTTCGCATAATATAATTGGTTGAGGTAAGTAGCTAGAGGTTCAAACTTTTACTCTTGTTTATGGAGAAAATCTGGTTAGGAGGGGGGAATTCATATCTTATGTGCTAAAGCAGGTATCCTTTTTTTTCTTTCTAGTAAGGCCATCTTTTTGTGTTTTGCTGCATATGTTTTAACCATAAAATTCACACACGATGAGAACAATGCATTGTAAAAACTATGAAAGAGATATATATCTACCTCAAACTTTTGTGTTGGTCCATCTTTTCTATATCAGGAAGAAACATGTGTAATGCTTCTGACCACATGAGTTGCTTTGGATTAATGGCAGAAGCATTGCCCCACCTATAAGTTCTAGAAGGCAAGTTCAAAAAATTCTCTTGTGATTTAATTCCAAAAGGTATTCGGAACACTTCCTTTTGTTCAAACTGCATGCTCTTTAGCACCTCTTGTGAAACTCCATGATTCACAACTTGGAAAAAACCCCATTTTATAGCAGCTTCAGTGATTTCTTTCATACATTCCTCTCTCTCAAGTTGGTCAAGTTTTAAACGTCCGAGATCAATTAGAGGTATCTCACGCTTCTCTACATCACTTAGGTCACTATTAATAAGATCATTTGTGCGTTGCAAAAGGCTCATGTAGGTCTGTAAAAATGGTGGTTCATAATCCATTTGAGAGAGAGCAATAGAGGCTTTAGGGATTTGTCCTTTTGGAAGATAATAAACACACACAAATATATATATATATATATATATATATATATATATATATATATATTTTATGATTCAAAATGACACATAAGGAATTATAATTGGTTGAGGTAAATGGACATGTGGCTAATGATCATAAAATCAAGGAAGCTTGAATTGTGCATAAATAGGGATGATCAATATGGGATAATGAAGAAAATTGATGAAATCTCTCATATCTTTCTTTGGTATTCTCTAATAGAGCAATGAAAGTCTTAGATTAAGTATTCTTTTATCTTTTCCATTCTTTTTATGTACTAAGAACACAAACTCTAATTAGGTTCTCATCTATCAATTTTATAATTTAATAATCAATTTGTAATTATCCATTTTATCACATTCTCAATTTTGGGAACCCTTACACACACATAAATAAGGGATCCAAATGTTACAAGATTGGAAAAGAACTAAAACACACTTTCCACAAGCATGCAGAGACGACTACTTTGAATATATATATATATATATATATATATATACACACACACACACACACAGGCATTTGAATATAGACGAGGGATAAAATTACTCAAAAAGTTATTTTGTGTAAAGTTATTTCACTTAATAACTCAGTATATGCATTTGTAATTTTGTCCTTGTAAAAATAATTCTCTTTAATTATCAATACACACCTTGGAACAACTTAGAGGGGAATTCATGAATAAAAAAACCTTAACAGATTCCCTCTCTCTCTCCCCCTAAAAATTCTCTTCATTGGAGGTAATCCTATTCGAAACATAGCAAACAATGAATGCAGAAGGATTTTTCGATCAACATTCGAACGGTGGTTTACTATGTTATGAGAGTTTAGTCTCTTCCGCTAGACACAACCATAATATTGGTAAATATACCTATTCTTTAATACAATTTAAGGATTTACCATTTTTAATAAAAGAGTAAATTTTATAATAATAAAAAACAGAGTTGGATCCTTCCACAATTTCTTTTATATATTTTTCTTACATTCTTGTAGTAAAAATAACAAGAGTCCATCTTTAGACTCTTTTTGAGAGATCTATATTGGACAAACCCATATTTATGTACAAATTTTATAAATTATGCCCTTCAATTAAAAAACCAAACTCTTTATCAGCAAAACACACATTGGAACAACTTAAAAGTAAATCATGAGTAAAAGTAAAAAACATAAGGGGCAAATAAAACTCAGATGATGTTACATGTTTTTAGGGACAATGAGAGAGACATGAATATACATGTCATTTCATACCCTATATCATAATGTCAAACAAATATCTAGCATTAAAATAGAGCATATAAAAAACTAAGAGACATCTCCCCCTAATGATACAATATTGGTTTTTCAATCTTTGTAAGAGAAATAGATTTTTAGTATCTTCTTATAATTGATAATTTAATATGATAATATTAACCATTCACTACAAGAAATACTACTATTTGCCAGGGCCTTATGCCAGGGGCATGAACCCTTGTGAAATTTGGGTGGGGTAAAGCCAGAGAAACCCCTGGGAAAATGCAAAAATTGGAAACAACGTTTGACAGGGGTAACCCCTCGCAAAAACCCTGGGATAACTCTAGGCGGGAAACACATATTCAAGTTGCACTGCAAAAAGAGAAAGTTGTCAGCAGTTGACAGGGGTTATCCGAGGGACTACTCCTGGCAAAATGTAAAGCTTCAATTGATTTGACTTATCTCCTGCAAAAGTTGTACTTGTCTGCGTGTCATGACCACTTTTTGCATGCATAGCAATTTGCCAGGGGCTACCCCTTATTTAAGCCCTGGCAATATGATTGTGTATAAAACAAGCGCCCCTCCTCACAATCCACATTCTCAGAGACTTAGAAAATCATTTCTTCTTTCTCATTTTCTTCTACCTACAATTTTCTTCCTAATACATTCATCTTTTAGTTTTTTAATTTTGTGGTAAGAACTCCTTTCACTTATTAATTGTATTATTTTTTTTCAGGGTATGCATATTTCTCTTATGTCTTTATTTTTTTTATGATGATTATGTTTGTTGTTGAATAATATATGATTTTTAAATTTGTAAGATATTTTTTTTTTTCGTATAATTGTTTTTTTTTTAAATATCTGAAAAATTAAGTTATGTTTATGGTCTATTATTATTTATATATAGAATATATGTTGAGTATGTATGTTGTTGTGTTTAACAATGAATAATGAATAAGTTTTTTTTTTTTTGTTGAAGAAATGCATGTTGAATATATGTTTTTTTTGTCTAGATCTGCTGAGTATATTTTTTTTTTCTAGATCTGTTGAATATATTAGAATTGAAAAAATAAATATGGTCTAAGATTAGGTTATTTAAAATAGTGTGTACTGTTTTTTTTTATAACTTAAAACTGTATATTTTTCTTTAAGTTTAGAGCAAACTGTTTATTTCTAATGGTGTAATAAATTTTATTCAAATATTAAAACTGTTTTTTTATATATTTCTTAAAATTTAAAACTGTTTATTTTCTAGTGTAATAAATTTTTTCAAATACTAAAACTTTTTTTTTAAAATATCTTCAAATTCAAACTGTTTATGTTCTTGTAATAATTTTTTTCCTTAATTATTAAAACGAATTAAAACTTTTTTTATCTAAAACAAATTATAATAAAGTTGTTCTTGATATAAAATTGTTTTTTAAATAAATATTGTTTAAATTAATTTGAATATTGTTTTAAATATTTTTTTAACCTGATTTAAAACAGTGAACTAAAAAAACAATTTAAAAACGATTTTTTAAAATAATTTTAATAATTCTATTTAATTATTTTTATTTTTAAAATAATTTAAATTAGAAAAAACAACTATTAAAAACGTTTTTTAAAATTTTTTTATCATACATTTTCCAGGGGTTAACCCCTCGCAATGCTCCTGACACAATTATGTGTCAGCCTGCAATGACTTGACATGTGACAGTGTGACAGTGCGCAGTACGTCAAACATTTTGCCAGGGTTTGTGCCAGGAAAAATGCCAGGAGCTATACCAGGGAAAAAGCCAGGGGATGGCCCTCGCAAATTTGCCAGGAGCTGACGCCCTGACATAGCCATTTGCGACAGGCTATTTTGCGAGGGACTGGGCTCCTCGCAGAAGCCTTGGCAAAATGTTATTTCCCAAGGCTTTTTGCTTTTTCCCACCGTTTTTGCTCCTGGCAAAATGCAATGTTTCTTGTTGTGATTGGTTGGGAGGAGGGAAGTTATGGAGGTTGATTAATAACTTATTGATCATGATTTAAATATTATATAATTGTTGGAACATTGCTGTGAAGTTGGAAGGAAATTGAAAGATTAAACACCAAGTAACAAGACTTTGAGTTAGTGTGATTTGAATTGAAAAAATAGAGTGGGGGCCCCACATAAAATAGAACACACATATTAGTAGTGTTTAAATTGCGGTATTTAATTTTAAATACTTGATAATGATAAAAATAATAGTAATTATTCTTTTTATTCGTGAATATCACTTCCCTTAAATTTAGCTTATGTTGTTTGTGATAAGAATAAGAATTCAACTAAGTTTCTTATCTTTCCTTCATTCATATCCAATGAGTTTGTTTCTTTCACTTTTGTGGATTTGTTTCTTCTTGATCTTATCCACAAATGTTGTTGAACTGATTAGTGGTTAAGTTTCCTTTTGATCTTATCCATTAGAGTATCTGTTATTTTAGTTAAAACAGTTACAAAATCTCTATATAAATAGAGGACTCATCTCAGTTCAAAAATCACACCAAAGAATTCTATTGAATTGTCGAGAACTCTTTCTCTCTTTCTCCCCCAGCTTGTGTTAACGAGCTATTATTTTCATTATCTCTTTTTTCTGTCCCTTCGAATTTAAGAGTGTTCTTAAGACTTTAGTCCCTATTCGGTATAATGTCCCTTCATAATTTCGATAATATATGTCTCTTCGGAATAAAGAGTACTTTTAAGATTATAGTCCCTTTTGGAATAATAATGTCCCGTCGGAATTAAGAATGATCTTAACGGTATATATAAATATTCTTTCGATATTTTTTCTATTTTTGGAGAAGCTAAAAAGTTAGAATGGTGGTGTCACCATATTTGAGTGGTCGTAGTACCATATTGATATTTTGGAGAACTTAAAGGTTAGAATGGTGATCCAAATACCAACAATTTTGAGTGGTCTTAGCATCATAATAGAGTGGTCACAGTACCATATTGGAAAGTGGTTTCAGTATTAAAGAGTGGTCTTAGTACCATAAAACAAGGATAAATCAGGCTATAAAAATACATCTTTATACTGAACACTAAGAAATTCACACATGCGATTTTGAATTTGTTTAAAAACTATTTTCAAAAATCAGAACATCACTGTGAATAAATAACTCTAATTGTCAAGAGAATAGGAACCCCAAAAGGTCCTATATTGGAAATCAACAACTACCATTAGGAAATGACAATGGTTCATAATTTATTTAATTATGCGAAGCCAAGTCATATGTCCCGCAAGTATAAGAACAAGTCAAGTGTTGCTCTGCAACGTAACTTGACTGAAGAAAAATTCACTGTTATTATTAATATAATCAATCTAGTTGGTTGAAGTGAGTAGTGGATGCACATTAGTGCCTCGTGCTTAATCTACTAAGATTCTGCTATGTTTAAAACATATGCTACTACTGAAAATAAGAAAGTGTTGTTAGAATATTCACAACACCACTAAAGTTGTTGGCGTTAGAGAAATGGAAATGAATTTACCGTTCGAGTCCGAAAAGAAAATTATTCTCTAGGACGTGATGTATGCTCCAAGGATAAGAAAGAATCTGTATTTCAGATTTCTACTGAATAAGACTGAGTTGACTCAGACTTAAAGAGAGACTTGTGCACCATGCATTCTTGTGGGAAAAGACTGCACCTTTGATGGTATGTTCAAAATTAAATTCTCCTTCTATTTTATAAGTTGTGTGATTTTAATATTTGACATGTCAAAATTTATCATATGAACAAGCGTTTAATTTAAACTTGAGTAACTTGGACTTAATTCCAAAGTTATATGATTAGAAAATTTTATTTTTTGCAGTCAAGATAAATGAACCAAAAGTTCATATAAATCAGTGTTTAGAGAATTCGAACCTCTAAACTTAATAAATTATGATATGTGCGAACTAGATGACACATAAACTAGAAATGATAAAAAAATATTTTATCATATTTATTGATGACTATAAATTTTGAAAATAAAATTGATACACTTGATATGTTCAATTTTTATAACAAAAATTGAAATTTATGTTGAATAGAGTATCCAAGTCTTAAAACAAAAATTTCTACTTATGAAGTTTTGAAGAAAAGACAACCCACCTTTTCTTATTTTTTGAGCCTGGGATTGTCCGGACTATATTTGGATTCTGGACCCCAAGAGAGTTGAACTCACTAGTATAGCCTATGAATGTGTATTCATTGGGTATGCTATAAATAGCGAAACATATAAGTTTTAAGACTTAAATGCTAAAGTGAGCATAGAATTAAAAGATATCGATTTCTATGTAAATAAATAACCCTTTAAATAAAGAATAGTGGTGGCACTAGTGGGGGCGCTGGTGAAAGCACGCCATTAGTGGGGCAAAATAATTTCCCTTTTAAATTGAGAGATAGTGGGCGTACTGCATCTGATTACATTCCAGTAATCAGAAACAGTTATGAAAATATCGTACGAGATGTTATAGAACCTCAAAGAGGTAAGAAAGCTATAAATGCTAAAGAGTATAAACCTAATTATATGGTTTGTATATTGGAAGAGGATCCACCTGGCCTTCAAGAAGCTTTGTCTTCATTGGATGCTAACTTTTGGAAAAAAAACAGTAAACGATGAAATTGATTCTCTAGAGTCTAACGAAACACGACTCTTAGTTGACTTGCCTCTTAATTCCAATCCAGTTGGTTGTATTTGGGTTTTGGAAAAGGAATTAAAACCTGATGGTTCGGTTGCTAAATACAAGGCTCACCTTGTAGAAAAAGGTTTTAGGAAAAGATAAAAAATATAGATTTCTTCAACACTTAGTCACCAGTCAATCGAATCATATCCATAAGGGTGCTAGTCCCTTTAGCTGCTGTTCATAAATTGATAGTACACCAAATGGATGTGAAAGTTGCCTCATTAAATGGTGAACTAGAAGAAGAAATCTATATGGAACAACCTGAAAGTTTTGTGATTCATGGACAAGAAAACAAGGTTTGTAAGTTAGATAATTCTTTGTATGGTCAAAAATAAACTCGTGAGGAATGATATGAAATTTTTTGCATTCTAATGCTATCGAATGAGTATAAAGTGAATGAAAGTGACAAATGTATTCACTGCAAATATGGAAATAACATTTGCACGATCATATGTCTCTACGTAGACGACTTACTCATATTTGCATGGTTCAAAGATTTATGCTATAAATTATGAGAAATCATTATTTATCAACAACATTGATAAAGACCTAGACGAAGTTGAAGTAATTCTTGGTTTCAAGATTACTAGATCGAAAAAGAGAATTTTTTTTTATCAATCTCACAATGTTGAGAAGATCTTAAGAAATGTAATTATTTGACTGTAAACTTGCAAGCATACCTTATGATCCAAGTGTAAAACTCTTCAAGAACACTTGAGATGGAGTTAAACAAATAGAATATGTGAGCATCGTTGGCAGTCCTAAGGTTTGCCATTGACTGTATTAGACCCGACATTGCATATGTCGCGGGACTCTTGTGCAAGTTTACCAATAGACGGATGAGAAGCAAAGGTGCCTTAAGAAGATTATGACTCTAGGATTACATTATGAGCATTATCCTATTGTACTTTAAACATACAAGATACAAAATAGAACATCCTTTAGATGAGTCTTAAGCGACCAGTGGCTACACATTGAGCATCACTTGAGGAGTTGTTTGTTGAAGCATATGATATTGACTCAATCCACTATGGAATGAATCTGAGATGAGAACACTAGAGAAAACTAGTGAAGAAGCAAGTTGAGAAAATACTTGCTAGTTGAGATCCAGTAGTGGGTAAAATCGTTGCCAGGAGTGTTAATTCATTGTGATAGTACTGCAACTATTACAAAATTGAGAATCGTTACTACAATAGTAAGAGACGATAATTAAGGTAGGAACACATAACAAATTAGAGAGCTAACTACTCTCAACATGAACGGTTAAAGTAGATCATGTATGTACTGATAAAGAATTAGTCAATCCTTTGATGAAAGGAATTACTAGAAGGAAAGTCATAAACACATCCAATAGGATGAGTCTAATGCCTAAAGATCACAAGTGATGGTAATCCGAACTAAATTACTAGAGATCTCAAGAAATAGGTTCAATGGGTAATAATAAGTCATGAGTGATAGAACATGCTATGAGAAAATTAAGAAAGCATGAATCCTACAGCGACAGAAGGATGAGATAATAGAAACTCTTAATGAGATCTATACTCTATGTTGAGTGGAGTACATAGCTACAAGAGTACTCTTGATAGACTCACCTATACGAATGTGGAACTGAGGCCAGTTCCTATGGAATTCGGGGCAGAGTACCTAGAGCGTTCGTTAAAAATGGGATAGACGTGTAGAGCTATAAACGCACAGGCTTTTATAATACACCTTAGGAAAAGGTTTGTGTGCGGACTCTATGTCTGAGATAGAGTTCAATATTGTAAGCAACTCTTGTTGAATCGGAACAGTTTCAGTATGCAAAGGTTCAAGTTGTAGGCGACACCTTTGTTTATTAGCAACCTTATAGAAACGTTTTGACGTTATTATTGAAACCATTTTTTAAATTCAAGTGGGGGATTGTTGGAACATTGGTGTGAAGTTGGAAGAAAATTGAAAGATTAAACACCAAGTAACAAGACTTTGAGCCAGTGTGATGTGAATTGAAAAAATAGAGAGTGAGGGTCCCACATAAAATAGAACACACACATTAGTAGTGTTTAAATTGCGGTATTTAATTTTAAATACTTGATAATGATAAAAATAATAGTAATTTTTTTTTATTCGTGAATATCACTTCCCATAAATTTAGCTTATGCTATTTGTGATAAGAATAAGAATTCAATGAGTTCTTATCTTTCCTTCATTCATATCCAATAAGTTTGTTTCCTTCACTTTTGTGGATTTGTTTCTTCTTGATCTTATCCATAAATGTTGTTGAACTGATTAGTGGTTAAGTTTCCTTTTGATCTTCCATTAGAGTAACTGCTATTTTAGTTAAAACAGTTACAAAATCTCTATATAAATATATGACTCCTCTCAGTTCAAAAATCACACCAAAGAGTTCTATTGAATTGTCGAGAACTCTTTCTCTCTTCTCCCCCAGCTTGTGTTAACGAGCTATTCTTCTCCTTCTCTCTTTTTCTGTCCCTTCAAATTTAAGAGTGTTCTTAAGACCTTAGTCCCTATTCGGTATAATGTCCCTTCATAATTAAGAAAGGTCTTAAGAAAATAGTCCCTTCGGAATAAAGAGTACTTTTAAGATCATAGTCCATTTTGCAATAATAATGTCCCGACGGAATTAAGAATGATCTTAACGGTATATATAAATATTCTTTCGATATTTTTTCTATTTTTGGAGAAGTTAAAAAGTTAGAATGGTGGTATCACCATATTTGAGTGGTCGTAGTACCATATTGATATTTTGGAGAACTTAAAGGTTAGAATGGTGATAACACCATATTTGAGTGGTCTTAGCATCATAATAGAGTGGTCACAATACCATATTGGAAAGTGGTTTCAGTATTAAAGAGTGGTCTTAGTACCATATTGGAGGTATAAATCCCGAACGGTTTTCTACAGTGCAGTAGTTAACCACACAGTTGTAGCTAGATTTGTTTTATCCTGGATGCGGTGTGGTTGATAATCTGCCTTGCACAATTTTGGATAGTGCCACGAAACGTCTTAAAGAGCGACCTGGTCGTGACTCAACCTAGTAACAACTTCGGTATATATTTTTTTCAAAATAGAATTTGAAAATCCGATACAATAGTTTGGAAATCCAAATACCAACAATTTTTAGACATTTCGATCTGCCATGTCTACCGAGGAAATTACTTATTGAGATTTCATTGCCCCAAAAATAAAACAAGGATAAATCAGGCTATAAAAATACATCTTTATACTGAACACTAAGAAATTCACATATGCGATTTTGAATTTGTTTAAAAACTATTTTAAAAAATTAGAATAGCACTGTGAATAAATAGCTCTAATTGTCAAGATCTTTTAGCTTAGATGGTATCTTGCTATGAGTGATCACATTGATTTGTGTGATACTAACAACTCATTGTCTTCCATTTTTATTTTTCTTAAATCTTTTTTTTGTTGATGAATATGTTAATTGAGATGTGGTATTGATGAAGTTGATGTCATCATCAACATCCCATAATAGTTCCACAAATTTTTAAAAAATTTCATTGAAGTTTATTTCTCCTAGTTTTTGGGTGGGTGGTGTGGGTATTTCATGTCACTTTTTCTTTCTTTTATTTTCTCTTACGCTTATTATCTCCTAGAATTTTGGTGTCCTCTAAACCATTTTCCCCACCTAAAGATATCACATTAGCGTGATTTATTGGGATTGGTTTTGAGGTACCGAGGGTTTTATAGGGCGAGGCTACTTGATGAAAAACTTGAGAACTTTTATTTTTGTGGGGACTTGGGGAGTCTACTTTGGAAGCTAAAAATTGAATAACATCCATCATCAAAAGGTTTTGCTCCCTAATGTCCCTAAATTATTTCTTAACCTCTTTATAACGTTTATCATGTATTTTCATGATGCTTTCCAACAATTTTATTTGAAACTAAGTGATTAATATTCAACCAAAAAAAATCTCTAGTGATTAATTAATTTGCTTTTTTTTACTGCTATATATAACACCAAATAGGCTAGGAAATAACTTAATTCAACCAATTCTAGTTTTACTTTTCTCCCTCATGTTATCAGTATAGCGCAACCTTTATTCCCTTTTCTACCTCATTATATTATGAACTTCCTTTACAATCTATTTTGTATCGTTGACAACCGTCGACATTGTTGTTGCACTTTCAATGAGATTCACAAAACTTTTGTCTAGTATCTCCGCTGTGAAGCTTGCGAGTTGCATCGCAATTAGTGTACTCTTTTCTGTTGTCTTCACCTATTTTCCTCTTGCTGCTACATTGACGAAAACGAGACATAAGCCAGTTAAACTGTTTGAATTTGTTGTGACCGTTGATATGGGACGAGAGTGAGTTCGAATCATGCGTGTAAAATAAGTGTGATGAACAAAAAAGTTGTATTTCTAACAATTCATCCGAGACTCAATGCGATGGTTGTAGCCTTTTGAAAGATAAATAAATTAATATGCAAATTTATTAAGCACTTGATTTGTTTAATTTACGTTGAAATGTGTGGTAATTGATGTTATTGTTGAATTGATATAGTGATTATATTTTACTAATAAACAAGAGGTGTGCATATTTGACGATGTATATATGATGTGATGAGTAAAATTTTAATAGTTAAGCGACGTAATAACCTGGTATGAGATTATGTGATGATGATCGATGTGAATAATTTGAGATGAATGAATATTATTGATTACCCTTAAACCATGAATTAGTGATGATTTTCATTCGTGCTGCAGATGGTGCTCCTATGGAGTAATCAAGGCCAATGAGGGGTGGGATTAGATGTTAGAATCTTGGAGTAAATTGTTTTTTATCACCTTGGTAAGGCCTGACAAGCACAATGATTCGGGTAAGTACTATTGAATGAGACACAATGTCTTGGATTAAGAAGGGGGTCTATGAGGGTAGGGCCAACCTTGAATAGTCTGTAAGGTCTCGACTAAATGGGAAGAGTCTGTAAGGACTCATCCATTTTTAAATTGTTCGTCCACCCACGCGGTGGTATAGTAATGTCGACCAAAATTTCCGAGGACAATTGTATTCTCGGAAAATAATGGTTTTTCCAAGGAACTATTTCCTCGGTACGCTCATGTCATAAATCCCTGCAACCGGGCCTGCTAAAACAGAAAGGCACGTTTTTTAATGTAAAATAGCGAGGAAGAAGTTCCTCGGAAAACATGACACGTTTTTTTATGTTCAATAGCGAGGAATAAGTTCCTCGGAAAACAAGTTGTTATTTCATTTATTTTACATTATTACATGTTTTAAAAAATTACCTCTTTGTTGGTTGTGTTCGTTTGCCTTGCCCCCGCGTTTGTGAAATTGAAGTAAATACAGGTGGATGAGTTAAAAGTTCAAGTTTGGGAAAAGCTCCGCTCTGATAGTGATACTGAGAAATGGATATTCTTATTTATTTAGTTGTTGTATAAGAAAGTGAGAGGATGCTTTGGCTATAAAACAAAAGCGTTGAGTGAACTTACTGGTAGTTATAGATTGTGTTGATTCAACCCGAGTTGCAATTATAAAATGCAGGGATGTCAAATGCAATTGTCATAAGAGTATTAGTGCAATTTTTTCTTCATATTTTAGGGTCAGGTGCACAGTTTGGTTGCACACTAGATCCGACATTAGATTTAAGCGAATCTGAACTTAACGAACTGAACCTAACGAGCCGAGCCGAGCCGAGCCGAGCCGAGTTGTTCGTAAACTTAAAACGAGCTGAACTCGAGCTAAAAAAAGGTTCGTTTCGAACTCGAGTAGAATTTTGAGCTGAACCAATTCTAATCGAGTCAAGTCGAACTCAGACAGGTTCGATTCGACTCGACTCATTTTCTGGCCTATACCTTAACCTAGGGATCATACATAGATAAGTCCTTAGTCTTATTTCTGCCTAAGGTCTAAGGGTCTGTTTGGTAAGACTTAAATTTGAGATTTTGACTTATAGATTATAGCTTATAAGCTCATATGATTAAAAAAGACTCATTTGGTAACCGTCATTTTAAAACGAGCTTATAGCTTATTTTCACGAGCTTATAGCGGTTTGTGATAAGCTAATTCAATTAGCTTATAGCTTAAAGCTTATATCTCGTTACTTTTTTATCTCAATTTTACCCTTGCAATCTTAATTGAAAAAATAAATATTAATTACATGCACATTTTTTTTTTGTCATTTCATATTTATAAGCTACCCAAACGCTAATTTCACCGAATATTACAAATTCAATCATCTAGCTTATCTGCTATCAACTCTAAGCTAACTTGTAAGTCATCATCTATAAGTTCATCCACTATATGCTAGTTTAACAGCTATCTGCTACTACTATGTCATGATATATATGTTGAACATTGTATTAGTGTGTTGTTGATTCATGGATTCAAGTAGGTAAGAGTTTTTTTTATAAATAATGTTGTATAAATTAATTAATTTTATTTTTATGTTTATATGATAATCTAATATTATGTCAACATTTATTTATTTAGATATTTGAGAATTTAAATCCATTTAATAAAGATGAAGTTAAAAATATTCAAAAACGTTGTGCAAATATGATTTTGTAAGTTATTGAAGCAAATGAGGACAATACTATGGTTTGATGATTTTGTTAGAAATGACAAATGGTTTAGTTTTAGTAATACTCTATACATTTTGAATGGACTTGGTTGTTAGATTGGTTTTTGGAGCTGGTGCGGTTTCAGCTTAGTGGTGGCCATGTTTTGAGTTTTTGTTGATTAATATGGTTGTAGTTCTCTTATTGTAGGTGTTTTCATCAATTTACACTTTGGTTACATTTTACTTTGGTATGACATTATATAGTTAATAGTTCTATGATTATGTTTTGATTGTTAATCTATAAAATTTGTGTATGTATATCTTTTGAATTCAGGTTGACGTATGAAACAATATTATGGTATGAGCCGTATAATTTGCATATATGTAGGGAAAAAACCATACCTGTTAGGTCAGTTAAAACTTAGGCGACTTAAGAAAATAGTTTCTTAAGTCGGGTTATTATGCTATTCGAGTTTTTGAAGGTCACAATTTCTTAAGTCGGCTTAAAATCTGACTTAACACCTGAAAACTTATTATGTTGCTTACTCTTAAGTCAAACACAAAACCGATTTCCATTTTTATCTGACTTAAAAATTGTTTTCCGCACTAGTCAAAATAAGAAGAACTTTTATACCATCGTTAATTTTATGGTTTAGTAGTCTATGACCCGTTTTAATATGATGTTTGGTTGCGCCCCTGCATTTTTTTTAGTGGTCCAAATATATTATAAGATGCACCCTTAAAGATTATTGAAATAAGAAAAACTATAAACACCAAAGTCGCACGAGAAGACTATGTAAAATAAGTCATTAAGAGCTTGTATTTTTGTGATTAATTAATGAGATATATGCTAAAAAAATGGTTGATAACATACATTTTTACGGATAATAAAATAATTGTAGTGAATTTAAACAAATAATCACACCAATAAACTTAGATATGTGGAGCAAAGGAAATAGTAATCAAAGAACAAAGTAGTCTTAAGCAACAACAACAACAAACAATCCTAGAAATAAGTGTGAAACAACACCACAAACATATTCAAAGCAACAAAGATAAGAAAGAAAGAAAAGGAAAGGAAACACCACACCAATGTTATTTACCCACTTCGGTCCAAAAATGACCTACTCCAGAGGAGATATCAGCTCTCCAATCCACTATGATAAGAGTGATACAAAGTGGTTACAAGAAATTAACTTAAAAGCTCGCAAAGAACAAACCTAATTTCTACCTATTTTTCAAGTTACCCACACCCACAATGAAACCTAAGAGAAAACACTAAAAGAAACTTTTTGATCTTTCATCTAATGAAATTTCACTACCCAAGGTGTTTACAAATGTTTCTCAACCCAAGAGAACCTCTCACCAAAAACATTCAACCCTAAAGTTACCTACCTCCTTTGATTTCCAAAGTTTCTATCTCTTGAAGCTCTACTAAAAAAATGAACAATAAAGCTTTCTATAGTGCCCAAAATTTATCAAAATAGTGTCACGATTGTCAGAATCGCACCACGATTAAGCTCGTACATAGTACAATACTATAACCTTATCCCAAAACCGTGTCTCGATTTTACACATCGTACTACGATTTTCTGCTAGTAGTTTCATCCAATTTCTGCCTAAAAATCGTGCCATGATTTAGAAAACGTGTCACGATTGCAAATCTCAAAACTCCAAATTTTGAGTCAATATACCACAATAATGAAATTGACTAATGACACAAGTGTTGCAAAAATATTTTTCAACATTTAAAAAAAAGGTTTGGCAAAAAAAAGCAATGTTCAATGTATTTATACAATGAATAGTATTGTAGTACATTTTTTTTTTGACGAAATAGAATTATAGTACATGATGTGTTTTTGTATGTGTGACAATCTCTATCTTCCAATAACATTTTTCAAATTTTAATCCTTTACGGTATCCAGATCTTACATTAACATCTTACATATATCCATTCAAACAACGCACCTATCAATTAAAAGAATAAAAATCTGAGTGATGATGTGTATTAAATAATAATAAAATTTATTTAGCATGCGTATTAAATCTGATATTTGATACATTAAAATTCTCAATAATAATAAATTATACTGAATGAATACAAATGTTGCTTGTTTTATACAATTAATCGAATACCACTAAATGTACACATACACAAATCTACTGATATCCTCCTGAGCTAGTACATGACGAACAACTGCACTCCACTCAGCTTCTCCTTGATAACCATCATCACGAACCTCTTGCTTACCTGAAACTGAATCAAATGGATTGGGATGAGACATAATGTCTCAGTGAGCTCCACCTATCCTAGGTTGTGTGGCAACCTCGGGGAAACCTACGATTGCCACATTTCGGGTTTATACTTGTTTGTGCCTGCTACACTGTGTAGTCGTGAAACTAGACTACAATCTGCTACTTAGACCATTTACAATGGTTTTTATTTTCAACACCCTTCAACAGACACTTTTTCAATTCCCAACACTCCACATCATTTTCTCTCTCTTCCACATAATAATTCAACACACCATGCAACAAATACCCTCTCCAATGGTTTTTCATTCAACACTCTACCCCACCACTCACTCTACCCCACCACTTTTTATTTCATATTCTTATTTAATTTTATATTTTGTTTTTATAATTACATAAAATTACAATTATTAATTATAATTAAATTAAAATAATAAAAACTTAACAATTTATTTTTTAGTGTTTTTGTAAAAACAAAATTTATTTAAATAATTTATTTTTATTTTCTTAAATTAAAATGCAATACAATACATTAAACACACGGCACACAAATAACTTAAAATGCAAGACAACAAATT